>JAHWLE010000097.1:0-40327 GCA_024679135.1 Phytophthora foliorum
CTGTTTCAATACCAGATTGTCACTGCCAAGTTACAGATACCGCTGTGGAATGTGTCTGTAGACCGAAAGGTGCCGCTGATTAAGCCCCGAGCAACTCCGTCTCGCCACGCAAGTCTCTGCCCAAGCGAGATTTCACTTAGGCCAAGATGGGAATAACTTACCTCCGTTTACAGCACTGTGAGTGTTGATGTTGATGGTGGGCATGTTGTAGACGTTGCTACTCCTCAGTTTACGGTTGCACCCACCTACACCGTCAACTGGATCATGAAGACTCAAAGATTTGGTGGAGGGTCTTTTTGGTTGGTGGAGGGTCTTTTTGGTTGCTGGTGGGTCCGTCGTTGATGGTATTGTCACTCGGGATTCTTGGCAGGAACTCGCTTCATCTAAAGGAAATTGACGAGACACAATGTGCAGCACCGACTAATGGTAAAGTATGTGGCCGATAATGATAATTACATCGCTTCGCCTTGCTACCTCAGCTATACGCGTTGCCAATGAAATATTGACGGGCGACAGTGTCAGGGGCTATATCGCCCGTACGTGCTTAATGTGCTATGCTTTCCTTCGCCAATGCTTGCTGAAAGTGTGCCTCAAACTTGGCGACTTCATGTTGATGTATTTAATACATCGATATTAAAATATCTTAATCTTGAAACTGGCGCGCCTGTTGCTCTTTCGCATTCCCATCATTATATTTGTTTTTCTGAGCGAACATAACTCCCTGGCAGTGGACGGTATGCTTTCAGTCCGCAGTAACGAAGCAGCAAAAAGATACGCCACACCGGCCTCTTAATTAATGACCTCGCATTAGCTTGTAAAACGCCATGGGGGACAATTGAATAATTTGATGAAGTAGTCGTCTGCACAGAGCGTCCCGCTTACATGATTGATTTTTTGGTCTGAGTGGCTGCCCAATACAATACATTGAGGCTGTGTTTTTGGCTCAGTCTGAGCCAACCCACTGAGAGGAATTCACTGCTTGTGGAAACCATGGTGGACGGACACCCCTGATACTATCGTGGCTGCTTAATCGTAGCCTCGTATGTCGGATCGCATCGATTTTTGCCACAGAAGCTAATACAGTGTCGCATCTTGGAGTGCCACTGATATATTCGAGTTTGACGGGGCTTCAGTTCTGATGGGACCCTTTTACATGGTTGATCTATATTATTGAATAACTTATAGGGATGCGATATGGCAGTTGATTTATTACAATATCTCAGACGCCAAGCCTTGAAAGAAGTTCAGCACGTCTTCGAGAAACCCGACTACGGCACAAAATACAGCAGTCAATTGCTTTGAATTCCGAGGGTCTAGCGCTTGAAAGACAAACTCTTGCGTATTTCGCCGATTGATGAAATCTTGCGTTGAAAGCTTTAAATTCGGAAAGGAAATAAACTCAGAGAGAGTTTAACCACGTTTCGCCACCGGTGGTATCAGCTACTTGTTCATGAGTTGTTGTCCTTGATCGTAGCCCGCAGCAGCACACGCTTATTGCGAACTCAGCAAAACCGCGGCGGATAAATCGTCAGTTGAGGGTTCTGACCCTCAAAGCTCGAGCGTCTTTAGAATTTTGACCGCGCGCACTGCTTAATACTTTAGTGTTGGTTGCTCGACGTATGATGCAAAGGCAAATACACATTTGCCTTTGCACCATAGGGATTTACTCCCACCTCTTTGGTGTTGCTATAACATCCAGAAAGCACACGACAGTCACGCTCGTTATAGGTTAGACACCACACCACTTAGATTTGTTCATGGATCAAGTTTTACCACGAAGGAGCTTACTTAGATGCGGGTGTAATGAGATCGTCCTCGACCCTAGGACGATCCTGAACCCCCATCCCATGCCTCGAGGACAAACTCGCCGGAAACAGACAAGGAAAAAGCAAAATGACAGGCACAAAATTGAGCGCGGCCTCGTCGTCATAGCATCAAACTGGCCAATCTGAAATGACGTGATGGTCGAGAAACACAAACAGCCGGCGCGCGTTAAGTGATGGTTGGTGAGCTATGACCAGTTGATCCCGCATCAGTCTGTCACACCTTCGAGGACGTCGAAACCGAGTGCTGGATAAGAAGCCTCTGTGCATCTTGATGACTCGCTGGAGGCCGAGGAGGCACACGGACCTGTCCGCAGACGGCCAATCGCGTGTCTGTTTGCGCTCGCTACGTCAGTTTACTGGCCGAAAATGACGTTTGCACGAACTCGAAGCATCCTCATACACACCCCGAGTGTTCCCATCAGTCCATATGCAGTTTAATTTCGACTCACAGCGCGCCATGCTTTCGCCTCCATTCGGAGACTTTGCGGATCCCGAGTCCTTTCAAGGGTTAGTACTACAAGCTAGTGGGGCCCCTACTCCTGGTTCAGAGGAATGGGAGAGCGAGCTCGAAACAGCACGTAGACCCAGAGTGTACTATCAGGCCTCGCCATTGGTGTCAGTCGGAGACGGAAGACACGAGTCCAGCGGTGAAAACAGCGAGCAGATCAACAACGAAGCCGTGCAGCAACGCGCTTTGAACGAGGACAAACCGGTGACGAGGTCCCAGCAGAATATTTCTAGTGACCTTTTAACTGAAGAACTAGAAGATGACCAAGATGCGGAGACGAAAGAGGAGGATCCGTCTCCATCGAGCTCCTCGTCATGTGCGAAGAAGGCGCGCAAACGCCCACACTACTTGAGTCATGAAGACCGCTGCCAGATCATCGAACGCATCGCCGGTGGAGAGCAACAGGTAGCTCTCGCGCGGGAGTTCGGCGTCACTCGAGCAGCCGTGTGCCACATCCAGAAACACCGATTCGAGATCCTTGCGCGCCCGGTGAATCAGCAACCGTAAGGCGTTTCAAAGCTTCTGGTGCTCAGGTCTACCCATTGCCGGAGATGACCTTCGCTAATGTCATGTTTGTCTATATCACGGTGGTGGTCTGTTTAGAAGTGGCAAAGTCACCTTAATGACAGGACCAGCGAGGGATCAGCAGTTCGTCCACGAAGTACGGACTCCATCGGTGCTTATGCTGCTTACGACGCTACGCGATCGCCGATCGGACTCAACCTCATTCCGCCGCGCTGCTGGGCGTATAATAATGTACGCTAGCATCTCTCTGCTTCAGGACTAACTGCATCTGGTTGATAAAGCTCTGTGTTGCAACATGATGTTGAGTAGGATCCTTTTCGAGGAAGTGTTAGGCCAACTTGACACCCGTGCCGTGGAAGTCACCACTTCGAGTGGCCACGTGACCACCGGAATTGAGCGAAGCCACCAACTATGTGGGGTAAAGCTTGGGGACGAAGGGTATCCCTTTTCAGTGCTATTTCATCAAGTCGAAGTCAATGCCACAGAAGGTATGTTCTCTAATTCTTGTCCCTTTCAGCTATTGAATATCGCCTTCCATGTGTCGACCATTTTTGCGGAACAGGCTGCATTCACGTTGACTCCGTCGTTGACCAGCGCGGCCTTAGACAGTGGCATTTGGGTCGAATGAACCTGCCGACTAGCATCGCATCGTGCAAGGTGCTTCTCTTCACCGCAACGTGCTCCACGGGTGGACGGGAGTGCAAGGCAATCGAGGTACACCAAGAACAACATGACGCCGCACTAGTTAGACGATTCATGCGCTCAAGAAAAAAACTATCTCCTCGGCTAACAAATAATGTGCTTGTAGGCTCTTTGTGGCGTAGGTACTCTCGAGAAAGACATTACACTCGTCGCGATTGTGTGTGCGTCGGACGGCCTCACTGCCGTGTGCACTCGCTTTCCACGTACGTACCCTCAGTCCGCGTTTCGGTCCCAGATGCACTTACAGCTAATGTACATTGTGCTTTCAATGGATGAGAAGAAGTCCGTATTGTCACGGCAGCCATCGACTGCACCGTAAACCCTTTAACAGGGAATGTTGTCCCTGGTTTCGGTGACTTCATAGCGCGGTACAACGATGAATATGCATAGTTTGCTCGGATAAACGCACAATATTAGTGTTTGTTGCGGTTTGACAAGAATATTACAGAGCGAGCTTCATGCCTTCATTCATGCACCCCAAACCTTCAGAAGTCGACAAATATATGCGACTGCGTCCTCGCTTTCAGCATGCGCAGATACAATTCAGCGAGTGAATTCCGGCTAACATGCAGGTACAATTCAGCGATCACTATTGTGAATTCTGGCTGACATGTAAATTTGCTATTCTTATTGGAATTGTAAGCCAGCGGAACCACTCATGATGTGCCTTGACACAATCTGTATCAGGATTGGTCAAAAAGGGTAATATTATAGCCAATCCAGATAGATAGTTTTTTTAAGAACTGATATGCGACTCAAATTAGCGATTTTCGTAGCTTGTCTAAAAATGATGAAACGATGCTTGATATTCTGTATGGCTTAGGAACAAGTTTTTTTTATCTTCCGATTCGATGTAGATATCACAGAGGGTTAAACTCTTTTTTTTTTTTTAACAAGGCGTCCGCGACTCTAGTAGTGGGGTCTGCTGAAACTATGAAATCCGCCAGACATAATTGACGATATTGGTATGCTGCAGGCTAATCACTAGCAAATTCTAAGCCTATGGACACCCTGTTCATCTGAAGAACTGCTATCGATGATGAGCTAGACGAGCGCTAACATGGGCACTCCCTAAGAATTAGCATGCCGATCCATTGGGATCATTTACCTAATCTGTATACAATCATGCAGTAAACCCATTACTGATACAAAAACTTTTATCCCAGCGCTTAGGGTTATCATAAAACGAAACCGGCGCTTCGACAAAAGAAGGCATAAATACTGAGAAACCCTCGGAAATCAAGCACATTCGTCGATATCTTGGCAACCACTCAATGTTCAAACCCACAAGAACTACCATTACGCTTATGATCGTGCATATTAAATAAATGTTCTCTTTTGTCTTTTGAAAATCGCCAGCGGATTCGCGCGTTTTCGGCGACTTACCAAATATGCTATTTCCCCCCTACTTGAGTCGCGGACCCCTTGTTAATAATGGTGCGGTGTATTTGTGAAGCTGCTGCCAGAGTTGGCGACCACTAATGTGTTACTATATCCTTGGCATGCTAATGAACTCTAATCACCATTCCAGACTGGTGTTGAAACCTGTCCGGTTTCGACGCAACTTGCGATTCCCCCTTCGCTATGCCACCACCTGTTCTGTCGTTGCTTTCTCTCTTTTCCTGCGGAGGTGACTCTATCGCCCCACGCCCACTCATCCCCCATCCATCTGCGCACGGTTCCCTCCATGCACGTTGTTATTCCCCTGAGTATGTCCGTCTTCGTTGTTTCGGCTGTACCCATTACCATTGTGCTCTTGCCCCCGTCCATTGCTTGGTTAGCGAGTTAATTAGCCGTTTACTGTGCTGCCGATAGTGGTGAGCCCAGCTTCGCACTTCAAAGCTGTCTGCTAGCCTTCGTGCTACCTGGTACCAATCCTGTAATTTCTTCGAGTTCGGCTTTCGTCTTTGCTCCATCATGTCGATAATGAGTGCACTGTCGCCGACCACGTGGATTTTTCTCCAACGTTGCGTTTGTGTCTGTGCTAGTAGCCTCCGTAGCCCGATGAACTCTGCAATATTGTTGGTGATAGAGGCCCTCCCAAGCGCTGGCGCCGCCGCCCATACCACCTTTGGTCTTCCTTCGTGTATCTCGACCAGGACACTTCCGTTGCCTCCCGGTCCCGGGTCCCCTCGGGATCCTCCGTCGAAGAACCCCACTCGCAGGACCTCTTCTCGGTCCGTTCTGCTGCCAGTGTTGCCCCCCGTGCCGCACCTTCGAATGATGTGGCTTGCAATGTCGATTTTGGTTGTGAATTTCGTTGTAAGAGGGTTCAAATTCGTCTGTGCATGGCAGAGACTTCCTTGACTGCCGTTCGATGTCCAGCCAAAGCGTCCCTTAACGAGATCACCCTCTGCTCGTCTGGGTGGTCTCCGCCCACGTTCTATCTCCTGATCGCAGTCAGTGTCACCGCGCATCATAGCGCCCAGCATTCGTTCGCGATCAAGTATACATTGTCCCACGGTTCGATGTTGTTCTTTGCGGCTCCTGTCCACTTCTCCCTTGTCCCAGAGCGTTAACAGATTTTGCTAATACCCTTGCGCTAAGTGGACACTCCTCCATGTTTCGCTGTTTGCGCACTCTACTCGTACCCGTGCCCCCCCCCCATAAGCGCAACCTGTCGGCTTTCAGCTTCATGAGGTTTTGGCTCTGGTATGTCATCACCCTTTCCAGTTTCTGTATCACCCTCCATTCCAACATGCTCAATGCTGCTCCTATCTCCTCATTGTTTTCGTGCCATTGCTCCTCTGCTGCTACCTGCGTAGCCTCTGCCTCTCTCCCTCTTTTGTCACCGATGCGTTTCTTGTACTGTTTGCGGGTTTCTTTCCACTTTCTTTGCCCCGCTTATAACTGTCTCATCCTTGTTGTGGTGTTGCCCACACCATCGCCGTCTTGATTCCTAACGACTGTGCCCCTGCCTGCTCTACTGCTTGCTTCTCCTCACCCAACTTCGCCCATTGCACTTGTTGATGCCCACGCGTTGCAAATCCTACTGCCCTCCTGCTCCGGTACATAAAATCGATGGTTCTTGTCATCGGGACTGTGTCGCACTCGAATCAAATCCTCTTCCGTTTCTAGGTCTGCTGCTATGCTCAAACACATATCTCGGACGAGGTGTGCTTGCTTGCGCGTTAGTGACATCTCCATGCCTGTCGACATGAGTCTCATTTCACGCCCCTGTGTGCTTTCTTTTGCCAGCAGGCCATTCACTCTCTTGTGACTCGTCCCCTGAATGATCAATCGATAGATTGTCCATCGCTGCAGTTGCCTCTCCGCATCGCTCATCGTGAGAGCTGCCAATGGCCACCGATCGAGGGCTGCATGCAAAAAGTCTCCGCGTTCCTACTGCCTGCTCTTCGCCTCTTCCTTCATGAGCGTCCGAGCCGTCCCCTCGAAGGCCCCTGTCTATCCCATCTTCTGCTGACTCCATTGCTCAGTCTCAGTGCCCTCCTCAAGCCCTGGGTATGCATCTCGTTGTCGCTTGACTTGCCTCCATACCCCCCGAAATGCAACTCGGCCCACGGCCTATCCGTCTCCCAATGTTGTTCTTCACTTTCACTGGCGGAGTTAAACCAGCCAGAGCTAGATTCCCCTCGTTCCAGCCACTGCATCCTCTGAGTTTGTCACCGACTGCCTCAGATCAGTTTAGACAGGAGTTCAGTATGCAGATAGGTACCAGTAGTTAGAACCATACAAGTGTTGATAATATAAATCAGTTTAACACTAACCCGGAAGCTCGCAAGTCTTTGGTACTCGGTACTATAGACAGCAGGAAGACAGGGCCTTCAGCGACTTACAACAGAGACGCCAGGCGTCTGTTGTGGTTAGCGCGTTAACGCTTCCTCCAAGGCTAAGGTGCGTGTGACTCCTCACCGTCACATAGCTGCATTAGCGTACAGCTGGGTTGTGCGCATGCACTTGAGCACCGCTCGGAGATGGCCGATGTGATTATCCGCAGGTGACCTTCTGTGCTCCGCACGACTGTGGATGAAGTTGTCGTCGGAGTATGTCTGTGAGGGCTATGATTATCCCGTTAGTGACACACCCAAATCCGGCCCGAAAAGTCATATCGCTGGGAGTTGAAGCCACATCTACATAACTGATGTAACATAAGTACTAACCTTGCTCCAGCCTAGCCCCACCAACCCTAGCGAATCCAGACCATCTAACCCTACATGTACTGCCTATCCGAGATTGGGGAGGGGATTAAGGATTTCGCCAGCTAAGAACACTAATAGTAAAAACGTACAGCCCACGAAAACGTTCCTAAAGTCATACTCATGACAGCCGATCGCAGGTCCCAGGAACTCCGTTTAGTGTTCCATCCTAACCCACGTCAGTTTTGCAAAGCAAAAGCAAGGTAACGCAAAGACAGTGGGTTGGTTGAAAAAAGTAAGTAAATCGAGGGGCACCGAAAACACCGAAAAGCAAGCTTACCGTATTAATTAGTTGTGCTTTGTAGTAGTGATGTTAGTACTACTAAACAAATGGGTTAGTAGAAGGACTGTGTGATGTTACTGGAAAAAAAATATTAGACGGAGTCGAAAACGTGCTTAGTTTTTCCGCTTTCTCATGCTTAACTTTTCGACAGTTTTCTGCTCAGTTTCAAAACAAGCCACCTCTGGAGGTGGCTAAAATTTGAAATGAGAAATTTGCCAATTTAAGCAGGTTCCCTCGTTCCGCCCTCCAGTGGGGCCAGGCCCCCACTGGCGAACTTCGCTTGGCAAGCACAAGTAAGTGATTCCCGCGCTATGACCATCACCAGAATGGCCCAACGTTTCATCGTCTTCCTCCTCCAATATCCCTACTGTGGCTACAGCTAGCACATCCACGATCTCGCGTAGAAACTGCTCGCGCGCACCAGCTTCGGCACCTTCGAAGCTTCTGACGCGCAAGGAAAAAAAGATAATCTCATTGAAGTACGATATTTAGGTCAAATGAGCAGTCTTAATCGACTCCCCCTCTAGTGTTTTCTGCTCAGGTTTAGATCAATTTGCTGCATACAAAATTGACATGTCCATGCTCATTTTTTCCTGCTCAATTCTGAATGTTCGACTCCACCTATTGGTACTATTGATACGGAATGACATTTGCATATTTGGCGTAACAAATAAACGACTAGAAAATTGTATGCATGCTAAACTGACAATATTTGGCGAAACAGTGGATACAAAGTTCAAGTCTTTCCAATTATGCAAAAACGTCACCGTTTCTAAATTTGAGTGGGATTCAAATCTTTTGATCACGCTCAAATGTGTGGCGATACAAAAGTAGGACGTCTCGCTGTGGTGGTTGTGAAACCTCGAGAACACTGGTCTCCCGTCTGTGACTTCGCTGGTTCTTGCGCTGTGCTCTTTAACATGCTGCCCGTGTCGTGTGAGGTCAAGTGAGGAAGCCTGAGCAGATGGTCTACGCGCGCTGTGGTGTGCGTCCGTTCAGTTGCTGCATTGGAGAATTCCAGACGGCTCCAAGCTGTAAGCGAGCTCGCTATGGCTCGGATATGTCGTGAGGAGATGAAGTGGTCACTCTACTGCGGTGATTTCTAATATTGTTGCCCTGCTCTGGCGCATTTCGCTCGTTTGTGTCTCCTGGATTGCATTCGAATGTGTTCTCATACTGCAAATCGGATTTCATTCTCCATGGACTATGGAGATAGTGGATACACGTGTATTATATCGACACGAACAACGAGATGAACAACAGAGAGAATATGCCGCTATCATCTGTAACCAGGCAGTACGGATTGCTATTGTCTTTGATTTCCTGCTTTCCATTTTCTTCACATCCCATCAGAAGCCAACTTCTCATCAACGTATGCCAGGACTGGGTTGCTGGTTTGTTACGACAGCAGTGGCTACTGCCAGCTTACTTGGAAGATTCGCTGACTTTGGCATCCTGGTAAAAAAAAACGCTCTCAGAATAAACCTACACGGTAGGAAGAGTGTCTGCACGAAGAAAAAAGTGGATGGACTGGCGATTTCGATTTCCGAGTTGCAAGGTGGTCACGTAGACCGTGGTGTCCTGCATCTCGCCTGTCGCAACGCACTGTGGATCCCAGATGAGTATGAGTGTAATATGAACATATCCAAAAGTTCAGCCAATTAATTGTAGGACCGTCCGTGGAGTGCCCATTTTCCTCAGCGAGACAACGTTGGAGATCGAGAAAGAGCAGCAGGGATTCCGAAAAATAAATATTCAAAACAATATATTGATATTTTCGTATGAAATAATTTATTTTGGCAAAATAGTAAAGATCACCAATATTTTATTTTGACATTACTAGCAAAGTGATATAATATTTTGGTGGTGTGATGGCAACCATCAAGGCTACGTTCCGAACGTATCTCGGTAAGGGAAATTAGAGTGTAAGTGTGATATTTCTTTTACTGTGTTGTGCACGTGACTACATGTATAATAGCGCCGAACGCCCAGATCGTGCACTCACCCGCGTTTGGGTCGGGAATTGCGAAGGTGCTGGGTGGTCAAGTGGCGCATCTAACGGCTGTGGAAAAGGCCGGCCTGCTGCCATTTCGGCGCGGGCCAACCCCAGCGTCTCCTGCGGAACAGGACGACCCAAGCTTCGCGGAGAGAATTCTGAAGCGCCGGAATGTGGATTCAGCCCCCAGCACGTTCACCTTGCTGTCGTCGATCCCGCCGACGTCGAACGTCGTAGAGCGCCTCTTTAGTTCGGCCCGGGCTGTCTTGCGTCACGAGCGCCATCGTTTGTCGCAGATGGCGCTCGAAATGCTCCATTTTCTAAAGGTCAACAGCTCGTACTGGAACGTCGCAACCGTTGATGGCTGCTTGTAGCTGGTAACCTTTAAGCTAATACAGATCAAGTGTTGAGTTGGCCAATTATCTATTGTTGTGCACTTCCGAGTTCAGTTATTTATTTCTTGGATGTCAATGAAGTGCACGCGCTATTTATTTCCTTGCATAGTTTGCAATTGATGTATATTGTATTTTCGGAATCCCTGATTCAGCAGCAAATTGAAGTGTTTCAGTCGTGTGTCGGCAGATTTTTTTTCTAGTTTGCTCTGGCTGCGGTCTGTTCGCGCTGAGGAAATTCGTTGCATTTTCCCGCCTTGTTTGGATGTGAAAATTGGCGGCGGTTTGTATTTTAGACCGCTCGAGCTGGTAATATTGAATTCGCTGTCGTTTATGGGACAGTGATAGTGACACGGAGCGGCGATACGAGTGAAGCCTCAGCAAGAACACTTTCCGTCACACACTCGACGACGTAGGTGATGCACAGCCATTCTTCACTATTCTAGAGAATACGATCCCCTGTTTAACAGTCATGCAGTACTGACTCTAGTGTAGATGTTCACTTTGCGAACGAATATTTTACGTGACCACAACACATTTCGGCTGTCTCGCTCGTCAAAGTTTTTCCGTGTCCTGATTGAACCGTCTCTGACACATCCCATATTTTGTTCAAGTGAATCGCCCTCGCTCCGACATTCGTCGTGATAATTCTTTTGGCTCACCTCGACAGACACCGAGGCAGCATGACGTCCTGCCTGTACGTGTCCAGCTGCCGCTTCTTGCGTCTGGGCTGTCGAAACGACCAGCACGAGCTCTTCTCCGCGTCCTACGCCAGGTGCGTCGGTCTGCACCTGGAGCGACCGACACAGAGAGGGGGCGACCTCCACAAAACTAACAGCGACATCCTTTTGCACTTGTATCCATCCACCCACCTATACTGCGACCTTGTCACCCACGCGCAGAAGCAACAAGACGCGCAGCGCCAAGGTACCTACTGTAGTTGGCACATACCGATCCAGTCACTACGAGTACAGTGCCACGCACTCGTCGTGCTCCGTCCCACACCCTTTTGCTCTTGTTGGTTGCAATAGTTTTCTGTTGTCGCACTGAAGTCTGTCCTCCTCTTCCTTCCTTCTGTAGCTGCTGCGCTGCTTCCCACACTGCTGTCCGGACCATGCACCGCGGAGCTACTGCGGCTGCTCGCTGCACGTGCTCGTCGCATTCGCATCCGCCGCCGAAGCCGCAGTGGCGTACACGAACGAGGATGTGGTGGTGTGCGCTCGATTCGAGGCTGCGGCGGCTGTGGCAGTCTCCGGTGCGGGCGAAGTGGTCACGGCGATGCCGACGGACGCCATCGTGGCGCTGCCCAAGAGCGCGCTGCAGACGTCGGGGAGCAGCACGCTGGGGAACGACTGGAGTCGCGCTGAGAAGGCAGGAGAGCTATACCAGCGACAATTTCCAGAGGTGCGTACATGTATATTTCAAGCGAACGAGCGATTGTTCCCTGTCGGTTCCATGCGGTCTTAGGAACAGCATCAATTGCATTGCCTGCCTGTCTGTTGAGCTGTGAGGTTGCACCTGACTAACGATGTTCCGATGGTCATTTTGCTACGTTGTTGACGCCGCTATTGTCAAGAACACGGTCCTGTACGTACTGAACAACCACCGCAACCCGCAATGGTACTACGGCTACGAGAGTGGCTCCACCAAGGCGCAGCGAGAGATGAAACACGTGCTCGCAGCGTACGTGTTCCTGTTGCATCCGATCGTAGATCAACTGACTGGTGGCCATTTTCGGAGTGCTGGGACGCCTGTGGCGCGCGTGGCGACAGTGATGGCTCGTCAAGCGTCACCTTCATTCACGATGGTGTCGTACCGCCGCCAAAATGACACTCGTCGCGCAGGCGGTCGAAAACCTCGAGTAAATCAAGCGGCGTCAGCACTAGCTGATTGCGATCCTGCAGATTGGGTGGAAAGTGGTGGAGGAGAAGACGCAGCAGTAGGAGGCGTGGTAAGAAGAGCAGCGGAGGCACAACCGATGCAGATTGGATTCGTGCCGTCAGCAGCAGAATTGCCCGCCTGGCAAACGGTAGCGCCACGAAATCAAGTGGAAGTTGATAACGCTGCTAACTTCCCGGATGCTAATCAGCGTACAGCCGATTCAAGCCTCCTGGTCGCAACAGGGACCGCCGTGTTGCCTGGCGTGGACATGTGGAAATCTGATTCAGCTCCTTGCCCCATGCAGCAGGCCGGAGAACCAGAACCCAGTCCGTTGTCACAGACGCACCCGCTAGGCTTACCGTCTCCACGACCGACGCTCGGATGCCCGATTTGCAGCGGATCACTCACACTACCATCACATACATTACACCCAGACACGATGGAAAAACTGCAGCCACTGCTGCTACTTCGACTCTTTGTGCGATTCGTACCGCTGGACGCGTTCGCGTTCTACTTCACACGAATGGATTTCCGCATCCAGCGCCGATGGTTGGCCAAGATCCCGCCTTCCAGCCGGACACAGCCTTTCGACGTCGGGGCAGACGCTGCAGCGTACTCTCTGATAGCAGACATCGCGTCGACGTTCTCATTGAAAAGCTTCCTGGCAGGTCCACCGCAACTTGATGCTATAGTGGCTGCGGATCCTACTCGTGAGCAAATGGTGCTACGCTCGTGTGCGGATCTGCTGCTGGACGCGTTCTCGTCGCAGCGTGTGCAGCAGATTTTGATGTCGGCGATTAAGATATCGGCAACCAAGTCGGAAGCAAGTACGCCTACTGCAGTCGAGTCGTGCGAGCAGTTTAGCCAACTCGTCGCGGGTTTGTATGAGGAGCTGACGCAGCTGGTGGCAGCGCGCTACACTAATAACTCGCAGTTTGGAGACCGCTATCCAATCGGCCACGTTGGTGGACACATCTCGGTCCTGGCGCTCGTGGACGACATCCTGTCATTGGTTTACGCGGAGCCGAAGTACCGGTCGCTGCGCCAGGATGCATCGGCACTGCTGCTTCGCAAGGACAACACAGTAGGCGTGACGGTACAGACTCTGTTTCGTGCATTCGTGAATCAACAGCAACAGACTCGAGAGGTGTCGTGGTGTCGTAGGCGATCTGCCGGTGGACGAGATGCAAGGATTGCAAGTATGCCACTGGCAGCGGGGGTTGGCGGGGTTGAAAATTTGTCACTACACCAAGGTGGCAATTCAAGTTGCTTCCGTCGTCGACCGAAAAGAAGTAGGTTTGTCGACTGGAACAGGCGCTGGTTCTTGGTGCCGGCATCAGTGTTCATCGCACCACGTATCCCCGACACGGGGGGCTGTGGCGACTCAGGTCCATCGTTGCTATTCGTCGTCGCTTTTCTCCGTTTGCTTGCGAGCGTGGACGTGCTTGTAGAAGGGCACCAAGTCGTCGTGAAGACAGCCATTGCTGAGACGACTACTCTGCAACGATTGACTGGAGCTGGCACAGTGCTCCAGCTGGACGGTGAAGCGCACGCATTCACCTCGCTCCCGAACGGACTGTCAGCGGCAGCAGGAGCGGCAATGTTTGGTGATTGTTGGGGCTTGCAAGAATACGAGGGGCGTGTGGCAGACGACGGGGCTGCACTGGAACTAACCATGCTTGGATTGCCGTCAGTGGCTACGAGCACACAACCACTTGACATCAGTAGTATGTCGTTGTCGGCGACAGGAACAATGGAGGCGGTGTACCGAGTTTACCTTCGGGTGGCGCTGGACGAGGGTGAAAACGGCGGTGAGGACTGTCTGTCTGTTTTCACCGAGGTGTCTTCGGCACGGTGTCCTGCAGCGTCAATGCTAAACTCCACTGATTATGTATCGGCGCCATCGTGGTGCCAAATATTGGAGATGGACTCGACGTACATCGGACTGGCAGGGTCGAACTACTGACTTGTATCCAGACGTGAGAACAGCCTTTAGCCACTAAAGTAGTGGCGAATAGATGGCGGTGATACCAGAAAGCAGTCATTGCAAGTGAGGGCAACGGGTTCAGGGTCACGAAGCAGAAGGCACAGCCGAGGTGGAAGCAGCGTGGTAGACGGCGAGCACGCGCATCGGGCCATCCGTTCACAAGTTGTCTTGACTAATCTAGTCACTGCGTCCATGAATCGTAGCATGCATTTCGAAGTATAATCACACGTCCAAAACGAAAATCTCATTATCGCTCGAAGTTGGCGCTGTGCTGCTATCGCACTTTCAAAATTCAGGGGGTTACGCGTCACATTTTGCTCGACGCCGTTTCAAATTTTGAGATAGCGTCGAACAAAATGTTTCTTCTCCACATTCTAAAGTTACAGATTCCGCTCCGCCTATAACCTTTCTTGGTTTTATACTATTATTTCGTAGAGGTACTTTGGATTTCACATGGTGGGCGGGAAAGTTTTGTATCTTGCCCGCTCTTGGACCTTCAGTTTGAATTCAGCCCTCGGTCCACTCGAGACACCATGGGGCCTGCAGAAAACTGTGGACGGTGTCGACAAGAAGTACTTCAGCTGAGAGGACTACATGTTGCTGCCTGCTTGCTTCACGCGGGACTCGGTGTACGACGAGATGCACACCTACGTAAGTCAGGTTGGGCTGCGAGTAAGCGATCCTGCAAGATCGACGATGCGGAAGCTGCCGACATTGCACTGCCCCCAGATTAGAATCCGCTGCACTCGTGTGAACGTGTGTGACGTGTGCGCACTTACCAGTCGCGTATGCGCAGTGAACCCACAGCTGACGAAGCAGAGAAGAGGGGAGTGCATACGGCATCAGCGCGTGAGCTGCGGTGAGTTTTATTGGACCAGGACATTCATATCATTTTGTTTTTCTTGGTGACATTAACATCATTTCGTTTATCGGCTGGTATTCGGGAACGAGTACAAGAAGGACAAGGCTCGAGTTGGTGACCCTGAACCCGAAGCGGACGATGCAGTTATCGTAATTGATTTCTCTCAGAACGTGACGGTGCCTTCAGTGTCATCGACACCATCGCAGAGGTACTTATGTTCTTTTGTTGCGGTGAACGCGTTCGGTATTTACTACGAAAACGAGAACATGCAGACTGACTACGCCCATGACGAGACTGTGAGCGCGAAGGGCAGTGACCAGATCAACGTCATGCTGCACAACTTCATCAAGCCTGTTGGCGTCCCGAGTGGTAGGAAGAAACCGATGGTCTATGCTGACATCTGCGGAGGCCAGAACAAAAATAATCTGGTCATCAAGGTTTTACTGGCACACGTTCAGATGGGAGTGTTGATGCGCGTCGACTACAAGTTTTTTCGTGCAATGTCACACGAAGAACGCATGTGACGGGGCTTCAGGCATATACGCAAGTTCGTAGGACGCCAAGACAGCTGGACCCTCAAGCAGGCGGTAGCAGCCGTGGAGGGGTCAGCAACGACGAACAAAACGGTTCACATCTCTCGTGACGACGGCTTTTTCAAGTCGTACAAGCGGCTAGTGGGGGGGGGGGGGGGGGGGGGGGGGGGGGGGGGGGCTGTACAAGAATCTAAACGGCCGTCAGCAATACCAAATTTCCGCAATGGATGCGACCAAGCCTGGTGTCGTCGAATGGAGGAAGACCCCTAGTAACGATGCTGTGGTGCAGGATCTGCGCCAAAAGGTGGATGGTGTCTTAACCGAAAGCAAAAGGTGTGCCGGATGCTCACGCACTTCCTGGTACCGCTGAACCCGTCGGTACTGAACGCGGAGAAGCGTCACACGATGCGGTACACGGTACGTCCCTACTTTCCTGTCGAGTTTCAGGGTGACACGATCTCCGCGGCCCCAGAAACCACCAAGGTGAAACTACCAATGCGGCTATGGAGTCTCATCGCAAGCACCGAGCTGACATGGCTATTGCAGCTAAGGCGAACCAAGATCGTCGTGAAAGGGACGACGAGGATGAGAGTGAGAACACGCCGGTTGCTAAGAAGAGGGCGCGTAATTCGACCTGAGGCTAGCTTGCCACTTTGTGATGACTCAACAGAGCAGCTCTTTCAAAATGATACTTCCGTCCTGAGGCAAACCGATTGATACCTATGTGGGTATGCATGTCACGAACGTGGAACAGGGGACAAAAGTAAAATTTTCAAGACCTTCCACTTCCAATCGGAAGAAACAGTAGCGCAATTTTACGCCAGAGTAGCCAAAACAAATTAATAATATTTTTGAAGAATCACAGCTTTGTCAGGTCTAACTATTAGATATTGTGGAGGGTCTCAGCCGATAGCTAAGACGCCCTATTGTAAGTTGGTGTGACTAAACCGCGATTCGCGCTTTGGTGGATTAGTATTGTTTTGTTTGACGTCGTCTCAATTTGACATTATCCTGGGAGGACTGCTATTAATACGTGTACACTGTAGAATAGCTGGATGTAAAACCTCACATACGTCCGAAAACGTTGCTTGAATCACAGTTAACATTCCGACAACATCCCACTTTGTGCCACACGCTCAAGGTTTAAATAACAGCACTGGTAATCTTGGATGGGGTATTGCAACTGGAACACTATGCTACTTACACTCTCTCGGATGGGACCCACTCAATCACGCGAAAGTCGCACGTACGTCCATTCAGGATGCACAAAACATCAGTCAATATACTGTGGACTTGCCGAGCGTTCCGGATTACATGAGCGTCGTACTGGTACACCCCAATTGATCTGACATCAGCGGTGGACGATGGCCACCTGAAGCAAATCTCGAGACCGAGATGAAACTCGATGGCGATGATACTCTTCACAAAATAAGAGTAATTGTTTCAACACCGCTGTTGGAGGCCATGATTAAAATAATGGAAATATACAGGATTGCTAAACAGGATTCATCCATGATTGTAAGAAAAAATATACTTATCGAGCGAGGGAGAAACATCGCGTCCAATTTTGGCTTTGCAGTTTAAACGACACACGGCGTACGCGGAGGAGACCAAGGCACTGAGAGCGCACTCGGAGTAGCCCGAGGCACTGTGAACTGACGCGGAGGAAGGGGAGAGTCGTCAAGTCCACACCGCCGTCCGGGCTTCTCTGGGACGGCAGGTTCTGTCGCGTGGGGGGCCAAGCCTGACGACTAAGAGGAGTCTGAGCACAACAGCAGCGACAACAAAGAACCTGATGTTCCCAAGCCTCCTTCTGTGGGAGATGATGGTGGCGGCGAGGGTAACGGCGTTGAAGACTCTGGTAGAGGAGAAACAGGGGATGTGTCCGATCCCGATGGTGCTGGCCACGAAGAAGCCAGCCGTCAAAGCGTCGCGGTGGTTACTGTAAATATGGACCCTCCATTGATTTGGCAGACTAATTGGGATGCATGGCAGACCTGTTTGACTGTGTACTGCGAGCGCACTAGGCAAGTGCTGCCCGTAAAGGAGGTGATGCCCCGTGCACAAAACAATGTGGCGTTGGGTTTTGGCCGAGTTGTGGCAGCTCGGTAGCCCAGGAAACCACCGTTGTGCCCTTCAGTGAAAGGCAGTAGCCGGCTCTGATTGGCTGATTACATTTCCCGCGCCCGAGTGACTAGGAAGCGATAGTGACAGAGGTCTGATAAAACCCCGGCCGAGGTTAGAAATCTCATTTTGTACCCACCTTGGATCCGCACTTGGCCGGAACCGGTCGTGCCCTCGGCCGTATAGAGTCGGATTTAGGATCTCCCACAGAGATCGGTTCGCACTTGATATTTGTGTATACATATAGAACTAGCTATAGGATGACCTACATAGGCTCTCAGAGCAATAAAGAGACAGAAATAAATCAGCAGTCTTCCCCCCAAGGCAACAAGGGTCAACTCTGACTTCGGTAAGTGTAGCTAGCTTATTGTAGTGCCTGGACACGCTCGGCTACGTGGGATGCCTGTTGGTGAGCTTAAGGTACATTAAACCGAGAGTTCGTTGAGGCCAATCCAAGAAGTTGGAGTGGCCGAGAGAGTGGGAGAGACAGAGAGGAGTGTCGTTCTATATATATACTACGGACCCGAGCGTCCCTGTACATATTTTACTACCCGCCGAGGTTTCACCTTGGCAAACCCGTACGAGGCTTGACAGCCGGTACCCTTCCTTCTGAGGGACTGCGGGGGATCGCACGAAAGCGCAATATTGCATCCTAGCCTCGCTGGTGGCTAGTGACGCAGGTATTCGGGTTGACCGAAAACAACTTGGGTATACAGAGGCGCTTACAACCGACCCAGTGCAAGGGATCGTTCCTGGTCTTCAGGTATCGATCCAACATTCACTGACCTTTACGGGGAAGCGTGTGTTGTTGGTGGGAGTCATACCGTTTGGTAGCGAAATTTCTGCGTGTTCCTACACGACAACAACAAACGTTTGAAGTGCCCTAAGAAAGGTGGATATGAATCTCAGTGGTTCCGGATGGATTTGACCCGTATACAGCGGACATATATTTGTGCACACGGGTGGGGGAAGAGGAAGTCGCGCAGTGACCGAAGTCGTCTGGGACAGTATATCCGGTTGACCGATTGCCCTTTTCGTGGCTCTGTGAAATTTGGTGAGAGGTGAGCTGCAAGTCAAGAATGGATGCTTCGCGCACAACCACCACGAATCGGTAGCTGTGTACGCGACCTATCCGACTGTTCGCGGGGTTGGCGACGCGCTGGTAGAATCACGTGTTGAAGATATGTTGACCATGGGAGCAAAGTGCTCCCGCATTCTCGATTACCTCCTTCACCACGACCAGAATGTCATCCAAGTCGACGTGGATAACATGGCACGCGGACATGCTTCTTCAGTGCCTCCGGTTGACGATATCGAATCCGCTGCAAGAGAAGACGCGGTATTCGCAGCAGCGGACCTTGATAACTTCGCTTTAAATGCAACGACCGATGCTGATGAAACTGGCGTAATCTTTCTGGTACCCGCGCACATGCACCCTATTTACGCACGTTTCAGTGAAATTCTACTAGTTAACCGGTGCGTGATGCTGCTAGTACAGATGTGTTTACCAGGATTGATCAACGACTGAACCATGATTTGTCGTTTCTTGTACATACAACTACCAGGCCCTGACATTCATTGCCTTCAACGAGTTTGACGAAGGGGCCGTAGTACAGCAGTTGTTAATTGAGGCTAATGACGACTGGCTCATGGAGAGCGCTATTTTGCACTTCAAGATATCCCATCTTACTCTAACTCATTTGCTGCGCGTCATTGCTGTAGCCAAGGATCTAAATGACATCCGTGTGCTAGAATCCCACTTCCCAGAGGCTCGCATCTTGATCTGCCACTTCTATGTCATCGACTACCTGAAGGAAATGCGGTATAAACTCGGTCTTGGTCAGATTTCAGCTAACGACGCCAGTCAAGTCGACGCAGCCATTCACAAGATGGTTTGTGCAGGGTCCGAAGATGTGTACAAGCTTACGTATGAATCGCTGAAAGGCATGTGTGTGAGAGAATCAATCTGACGGGGCGGTCGACTACTTTGAGAAGAACTGGGATTCTAGTCAGGATAGATGGCTGTTGGACCCGCGTACCCAAACTACCACACTTCGACAACCACACCAACAATCGCCTTGAGAGCTTCGTTGGGAAGCTCAAAGATGCTGTAGACAGCTCCACGAGTATGGCGGCGTGCGTGAAACTCTGGTGGGGTACGATCGTCGCATGCAGAAGGCGTATCAGTATCGACCCTCTCGAATTGGAGAGTTTATGAACATCAACTATGATGAAGAGATGTCCAGTGTTCTTCGCTTCACTACCCACTTTATTGCTGAGGAAATTAAGCAGCAGTACGCTGGGGCACTAAACAAAGTTTCGACTTCGCCATTTGTCAAGGATCAAGAATAACCTCATCTCGTCGTTGTGTACGGCGTCCTAACGGAGCGCAAGCTTCTGGTGCCCGATTGACGATGTGACTGTGAGGTTTCCTTGTCTATACGGCTCCCCTGTTTCCACGCTATTGCGTACCGCAAGAGTGAGAGTGTTCCTGGTCCATTAATTCCCTGGAATCGTATCGACGAGAGGTATGCTCAGGGCTCACATGGCTAACTGCACATAGCGCAGGATTTATCCAGGACTTATCCATGCTTTTTTATATGTACTAATAGGTGGACGATTCAAGCGCGTAAACAAGAGAAGGCAAGGCAGTTCTCGTACGAGAAGTTCTGAGATGAAGGTTCTGGTCGAAGTAAGAAGAAGTTGAGAACGCACGCGGATATCTACCAAGAAGCTGTTAGATCCACATATCTGATCGCAAATGAGATGGCGGATATCGGTAACGAGAGCGCGTTTGGTGATATGCTTTAGTTTGCGCTAAATCAATGGTAAAACGTGCGTCAGCGGAAGATGGCCAATTCTGATAAGTGCACACCGCAGCGGCATAACATTCGCTTGAACAACGCTATTTCAACCAGGTAGATGTAAGTGCTGCTGTTCACCTTGAGTATGAGGTTTATTCAAGTGAAGAAGCTGAAGATGGCGAGGACGAGGAGAACAAACCATCCAGTAGTGACGTCGCTGTAGACTCTGGAGATGAGCCCATGAAGATACGTCTTAACGCGAAGGCCAAAACGTGGGGGCGCCCCGGAAGCTAAAAAAGAAGACTGCTGTTGGCGAGAGACCCGATCGCAAGTGGCTCGACGCCGCCGAAGCAGGACGCAAAAAGGCAGGAGAAATGACGTTATAGGCCCTGATGTCTGGGTTCGATCGTGAACAACCACTTGAAACGCAGCTGGGGTCATCGTCAAGTATAGCGAGGCGACCAACAAGAAGCCGAAGTTCAAACGGATGCAAAGTCCTGTACTATTCCAGGACCCGTTCTGCATCCTCCCATCCAAGTTGCTAGACGGGTGCCTGCAGGTGCGTCCCGTGTCTAACACTGAATCCAGCGCAATTTCTGTCGACGACAAGCCGGAATTTGAAAGCAAAGGTTCAAAGAATCTTTGGACTTTGGACTTGAACACCAAGCACCGCTGATCCCTGGACAAACGTGACGGATGTGCGTGCATGTGTGAAATTATTTGTGGCGATGCTGACGCTAGTGGTGATGTATGCCATTCTCGTATTTGCAGGCCAATACAAGTCCAAGTAAACCAGGCTCATGCAGGACTACGATATCTACAAGTACATCACCGGCCTAAGTGGTGACTGTAACGGGCTGTAGGTAGTTACATATGTAGGTAGATCTATTTAGCGTGACATGCAAAGTAGGTACTTAAGCGCGCGGCTAGTGCGTGCTTCGCTGTCATCTAGTCATCGGTTGACAGTGGGGATTCAGACCCATTTCGACCAATCAGGTGCTGACCCAAATTTGGGTGGTTCACACGGGGGCAGGGGCAGCTGCCCTAGTCCCAATAATAAACAGAGTTTAATTGCCCCCAAAGCTCATACTATGACTCAGTCTTCTGAGTCTCTCGACGCTTCCTCTCGTCTATAGTGTATGCTAGATAACGGACACATCTGGCCCGTTATAGTGCCAGTGTGTGCCCTCGCGCTGACAAGTCGACGATGGATGACGGTGTACAGGAACAGCTGGTACTATTAAAGCCAAAGCAGAGAGCAGAAAATGCGGCGATCTGAGAGCATGGATTCCCTCACGTTACGGTGTGTAGTTTGATTATGGGTAAGTACTTTGCATCCTACTGTTAGGTCGAACTGTACTGAATCCTGCAATATATGCCAGCTTTCCAGGCGACACTCGCGCTACTCGGTCGCATGAGACCACGGTGACAACGCTAACAGAGGCTTTATGGCAGAAAGAGGCTGACGACATCAATGAAAGCGAAGATATCGATGAAACCAGTGTCCTCATCGTGTCCGTTCCGAACGTGACAGCTCCACCATGCCGATCAAGTTATGCAAAAGATCTCCCAACACGCCATCAGTAACGTGTTGGCAACGGTAAAACGCATTCGTAAAACGCAATAGTTACCGCTACATCGGCGGACGTGTGAGCACGAATTGAGAGACTTACCCGCAGGGAGAGTTGAACGCGAACTGATTCAAGTTGACACGTGCACCACACAAAGGTTGTCCGTAATGCAACTTTTGTAACGGGGCTAGAGACCACGCTAATATAGCTTACACTATTGAGTGCCTTGAGGAAGCTTACGTGAGATGAACGTCTGCTAAAGACGTACGGGATTTAAGGTAAAAATAACTCTGTATTAGGATAGGGCCCTGGCGGAAGGCCAGGGCCTCCGTGGACCACCCAACTGGTGGTTCCTCTCTAATAGACTAAAACTAAGCTATGTAAATCGCACTATTGACCAATCAGATAGTACCAGGCCACTGTCCCCCTTTTAACCAATACGAGGACAGGACCACTGCATGCAAATATGTAAGAGTGGCGGGAAGGCCCGTTTCAACTTTGGTCAACAAGCCAGACAAAATCGACTTTACGTAGCTGCGAAAAAATCATTTCTCGTTGGCCAACACGTTGAAGTCATTATTGTGGTAAACGATACTCAGTGCGAACACGGGCTAACCCTTGCCGAGTATAGTGGTCCCATAATTACTGGAATCAATGTAGAAGTGCACGTCCAGCTGAGGAAGCTGGCGAAATAGCCGAGTCGGAACGTCACGGAGTGATCCATCGAGAAGTGAGGCGAGGCGGGTGAACGCCTCTGTCGTCCGGGGTGTATAGCGCACGCGCGCCAGAAGACTCGGCCGATCAGGAAGATTAAACTTCGCCTTTCGGAAAGCCCAATGGGGTCAGACCATTACCGGAAGCACTAGCCTTCCGAAGGGTGGCTTGGCGTGTGACCTTGTGTAATCCCTATAGGTGTCGTTTGTCTTCGGAAGACCGGACTCCACCTGATGAGTTGTTCCTACACAGTCAAAACGAATACAAGAATACAGAGTGCGTACGTTCACTTCCGGACGCAGTCAGTACAGCTGGGGTTAGACCACTAGCAAAGTCTTCCCAGTTAACCAAATAATACAGAGAGTTATACACAATATACAGCTGCTACTTATTCTTTTGGACCCTTGAGCAGTGGATCCGCACACCAGTCTACTTGTGTTTCACCTGGAACACTGGTCAGTTCCAGATGCACCCTTGTCGCGCACCACTTCCAGAAGGAGGATTTATAACTCCTTCCGGAAGATAACGCTCAGATGTATCCAAAAGGAAAACTACTTCCGGATCACTCAATATACAATCCTATCACACAGCAGTCTATTCGATCAAATTCCGGGGGGTGACTATTAACAACCTTCTGAAACGGCAATTACTATGAAATGGGGGGTCTTAAGGACACACTCCCAACTGGAATATGAAATAGGACAGATCACGTACGAGTGCGCGTCACCCGGTCACCGCCTAATTTGGTCTTGAACCTTTCGGAGAGTTCCACGGCGGTCTTCGCGGTCACGACGCGTCCGAACGCAGGCTGGGCAGACAACCCGGGTATCCGGAAATCACGGTGGCTATCCGGCGTTGCTCCAGCGTTCCTCCAGACCAAACTTAAAGGGCTCTGGAAACACTTGCGCCCTTGGTGGCAAAACGAACTCTCTGCTATTTTTAGTCTCTGCTAGAAGTCTTCTGTTGAAGTCTCTGCTGAAGTCTTTCCATATGCACGTTTGCTTTGGTTTCACTATGGGGTTCTTGGCGTAATCAATATCCGGAAGGCTGACACATCCTTGTCGCAAGCCGACTCTTCGTGCACAACCGATCCGGCTGGTCGTCTAGTCGGTCGTTAATATCTTGGGCTTTGTATACTGGAAACTTGGAAGGGTCTTGGTGGGTACAAATCAGGAACGTCTGGTTGGCATCTGCATCCGGAACGTCTTGGTCATCCGGAAGTTGCATCCGGAAGTTACGTCCGGAAGTCAAACATGACTTCCAGAAGTAACGTGATATCCGGTGTATTCTGGAAGTCACTTGGACTCGGTATGCTGTGGGAACTTGTACAGGTTCACCGTTGGTCCTTGTTTTCCCCTGTCGCGTGCACTTCTGGACCAATCGTCTCTGCGGGTGCTTCAACGGGAAATGGGAGACGACGCCCGGACATTTTTTGCGTCCCGTCGCCACGTGTCAGAAGGATGTCTTCAAACCAACTCATGTCATCGCAGGTCAACCCGTTACGAATACAGACCCGTGGCGCGGCGCACAGCGACTGAACAACTGAGTGCACTGGTAGAATGGCCTTGTCGTGTGCTGGCATGCTGCGACATGGCGGAGGTTGCCTAAAAGGCATTCCGGATCGTTGAGAGATACCAGTAGCTTGCTTTGGAGTGATTTGACTCGTGTCAGCGCTTTTTCGAGTTTATCGACCGGGAACGAGACGATTCCTACCTCCGTGTCCAAGAGCCTTTGTTTTCGGCGACCACCTCGTAAATTTGCTCTTGTTGATCGAGGGTGGCCCCAGCCCCACAAGCATGGCTAGTCTGGAGGCGTCTTCGGCAGTCCTGCAACTGTCATGCAGGTCAGCTTTGATCGTAATGTGCTCGTTCACCCACTCCTATTGGGAAATCGGTAAATGTGTCCACGCATCGGTGGACATTGTCGCCTGCCTTTCCTGACCAAACAAGGTAGGAGATTGCGCATCCAAACACACCGTAGAACGCAGATGAGCATGTCCAAAGCGATCATGCCCAACCGTATGGAGCCGATACGTCAATCGCCCCCGCGGATTGGGTCAGGAATTAGATCACCCATCTAGCACACAACATCGCCGTGCGGGCGAAAGTGGTGAACTGCCCCTTGACGTCACCTTTGAGTACCACGATCCGGACATGCCGGAACCGAGCCATAAGTTCTTTGATACGCGCCGCGAGTTGCACGATTGGTTGGTGCGTAACGGGCGGTATCGACTGCGTGTCGGTGACCTTGTTGGGGCACCGCCCGACCGCATTTGAGAGTTCGTGCATAAAGCGGATATCATTTGGTGTTGTTGTTCGTTTGGCTATCGTCCCAAACGCGATGGCGTGGGCAACCCTGCCACCAAAGACATTAATGTCGGCTACGATGTATGCGCCAGTGCGTTCACCATCGCGGATGCGCTCCAATACTTCTCGTTTGCTGGATGTAACTGAGCGGTAGTTTCGTGGCCGGCAACTCTGGTCTGGCCTGGGTTGCAGCCAGCATGCCCGATATCCGTCCCGAGCGATGTCGATCATCAGCTGTTGGTGAGCATATCCCTTGAGAAACATCGCGTACGTGGCTCGATGCAGCGCCTGTTCGGCCGGTTATCGATCCGCCGTTTCACCTCGCACCTATCGCACTACATCATGCAACGCGAAACCATCCCGGCGCGGCAAGCTGGATATAACGGGTTGCAGGATCGTACTATTGCCAAAGCTTAAACCATGCTGGAGTGCAAGGTTAGCGATTCCGTTGGAGACGGTTCTCTGGTCGGCTCGTAGCCAGTTGGCCAGTCGCGCTTGCACCACCGTGGCCATCGGTTGGTACTTGCGCAGGCCGGCCGGTGGTCATCATAAGTTACTGAAGGCCGGGCTCAGTCCTCCGAGAAGTTGGTCGCTATATGTGCGGACGTCAGCGCGCAGTGCGGCTGGGGTTAAATGGCAGCGGTGCGAATAGAGGCATTGATCGGGAGCGCCTGCGACGCCATCACACCCGTTGCGCGACAATGAGCTAAGGCAGAGTTGTAAATTGCCTTGTCGCGAAATGTGCTGGACGAAACTTGGGACTTTGAGGACAGTACGGTGGTAGCGAGACTGGTCCCGATGATATAGCTCAGTCACCGTAGTTGGACGGTGCGACCTCGAGCCTCCGTCCTCGTGTTTGATAGAGGCAAGGGGCGTGCAGACGACGTGGTGCGAAGTAGGTCTAGCAGTTTGTGTTGTGTCTCCAGCTGCTCGACGAGCCAATGGTCTTTCGGACGGCCTTCGGGGTGCGACATATCATCATCGCGTGTTAAAGCGGGAATGTGTGCTCGAATCCGCTTGGAAGCTTGATCCAGGATCGAGTGACATCACTCGCGGGCAGCTCTATGTCAGGGACGACATCGGCTAGTAGTATCGCGATGTCGCGTAATCGCTTGGAATATTGCATGGTTGTGTTCCCTGAGCACCCTGTTTAGAATCTGGCTGTGAAGTTGCCGCACAGATGAGGGTCGGTGAGAGCGGGGCAGGACGATGTCCCAAAGTAGCAACATCAGTATAGGGTCGGTGTTCAACACGTCTTTGATAGAGCAAACAGTAGGTTTTACGCCATGCCACACCAGAAGGTCTTCGCGAGAAACTATCGCCACCTGATCATGCACCCACCCTAGCTACAGGTGGGATGCCACTGGCTGGCGAAACCATATGCCTGGCTGGGTACCCCTAGCGTCCTGTTCAGGCGCAGCCCAATTCTTCGCAATAGACGAAGGGGTCTTCATTGATTCGTCGAGTCAGTGACGCTCTCTATCGTTGTCGTTGACGTAGATGAATTGACGATCCGCCCTCCCCTCCCCACCCCCGTAGCTTCGTACGTCGAGGCCAGGAGAATCTTACAAGAGCAGTAGCACGTTTACTCCAGGCGAAGACATTGTTATGAGGTCAGGAACCGCTGACCGTGGTATCGGTTTAACTTTCATTTAGAAAATTCAAAATTGATTACCTTTTCTTCGCCGTCCAGGTTCGGTCACGCGGCAGATCTAAAGAGCAGATCCGAACTAGTCACTTCACTGATGCAAACCTCGTTCCCCCAAATGCGTCACCTTCCACCTCAGGATAAACGTACCAGATGGTATATCTCTCATGTCGTCTCAGCGCGACTCCAGTCGTACCCCGGCGTGCTACTCCCCGACGCCTGCAGCGCGCTCTTATGAAGCGCCACGATGGCGTCCGTCGGCATCGCCGCGACCACTTCACACACACCAGACACCGCTACAGCCGCTTCATCCTCGAATCGAGCGCACACCACCACGTCCTCGTTCGCGTACGCCGTCGCGGCTTCGGCGGCGGATGCCAACGCGACGAGCACGTGCACCGAGCAGTCGCAGTAGGTCAGCGGCGCGTGGTCCGGCCAGCAGTGTGGGAAGCTGCGCAGCAGCTACAGAAGGAAGAAGAAGAGGACAGACTTCAGTGTGACAACAGAAAACTATTACAACGATCAAGAGCAAAAGGGTGTGGGGCGGAGCACGATTAGTTCGTGGCACTGTACTAGAATCGGTGTGTGCCGACTACAGCAGGAATCTTGGCATTGAGCTTCTTGTTCCATCTGCGTGTGGGTGATAAGGTCGAAATGTAGGTGGGTGGATACGTAGAAGTGCAAAAGAATGTTGCTGTTAGTTTTCTGAAGGTGTCGCTAAAGCCGGGTATTTCCAAAGCGGAACGTTTATTAATGAGCAAACAAACAAGCTAGAGCGTTTGATCCCTAGCTTCTGAACTAACACCACATCCACTACTGTAGCGCGTGCCTGTGTCCTTCACCGGACGTTTTTACCGTTCATGTAGTTGAAGTGGGCATGTGCCCGTGGCCACTGATGGCTCTGGCTGCGTGCACCGAATCCAATAAAATGCCGTGCCGCGACTCCTTCAGTGATCGTAGACTTGGCGGCGCGTGTCCTGCTGTCCCTCGCTTCACTCATTGTTCTTCAACTCGAACACATCGAGATTTGACGCTAGAACACAGCGCCAAGCTTGGTCTTTGCCGCGGTCATGGCGACAGTACCCTCCAAAGCTTGGTCGCGGATGAAGTGACATTTGATTAGTCGAGTTGCGCACGGAGTTCGTCATCTCCACACGTATTCATGTACTCGCGTACTTTAGCGGGTACATCGTGAAGTGCGTGCTTAATGATTCCCAAGAGTTTTCGATGGCTTGTAGACCCAGCCATGAGACAAAGCGTTCCCAGCTACCAAACCCTTGGTGAAACGATGATCGGCAAATCGATTGACGCCAAGAAAAATCCCTTGGCTCGACGCCAACTTCAATAGCTCTGTAGCCGAATTCAGGTCAGCATCCGCGTAGAATTTGTGGCAGGAAGAAAGCACTTGATACGTTCGCCCTGTCTCCAAGTGCTCAATTTCAAATGAGTGAGGCAGAGCGGCAACCACCTTGAACGGTACAACTCACTGACCTAGTATGGTAGGCGCTGATCAGTCCTTGACCACAAAACGAAGTCACCAACATCGAAATTGACAGGATTACCCTGGTGCGCCGCCATAGCTCGGAGAAGTCGACGCTCTTTCACATCAACCACCTCTCGATGAACTGTCCGGAGAGGCGAACGGAGACGATCAACATATTCGGCAATCTTTGAGAAGCTGACCCTGTGTTCATCTATGTCAGTAGTCGCAGGTACCACGATCGCATCTGAAGCTGACGCCGCCGGCAGAGCCGTGAACACCTCCACGGGAGCGCGATTAGCGAGCGACTGAACAGGGGTATGGATCAGGTTGGCCTGTACAGCTGGTAGTACATACGGCCACTCGTGCTGGGCTAACGCATATTCCATCAATAGCGCCCGAAGAACTTGCAAAACATCCTTGTTCAGTCTCTCTACCGTTCAGTTCAACCACGGAAAATAGACCGAGGAGTAGTTGAACTCCACATTCAATCGGGTAGCCAAATTCTTCACAAATTGGTTACGAAAGTGAGTTCCTTGGTCTGAGAGCGGCGTTTTCGGTGTCTCCTACCTCGCACACCACATCGTCAGCGCCTCGGCGACGACACAAGCAGTCGGAGTAGCACACGGAAAGAGCTCACAGAAGTGTGAAAGGCCATCCTTCACCAAACGATAAGCGGAGTTACCAAAACCTTCGCCGAGATATAGAAAATCTCAATGGACTACCTCATTTCGCTGAGTTGTCGTCAACAGCGGTCCATACGGCCGAGAAATTTGGCGGTGACCCTAGAAGTGCATGCACGGTAGACATTGGCGGACTAATTTTGCCACTTTGCCTTCCAATTTCACGATGTGGAAACGTACTTTCAGCACCAAAATCATCGACTCCTGACCGCGATGTCCTTGCGAACTACTATGAGCAACCTCGAAAATTCGAGCATGTAATTTCTGTGCAGTAGTGGGGATCCATAGACGGTGGTCGATTGTCACTACACCGTTCTCCTCCTCCGAAGCAATCGGCAGTCTACAGAGCTCACCTTTGGCGGTCTGCTGGACAGCTTGGTTCTCAATTCGCGTAAAAAAAACAAATCCGTCGTCAGCAAGGAGCGAATTCGTGACAGATCCTCCACAGGCGTTATCTGGGGGTTGCGGTTCCTCATAGCAGTCACACTAACAACATCACGCGCGTATCAGCGGATTACCTTATCTGCCCAGAGATTTTGTTTTCCTGGTATGTGTTCGATGGTGTAATGAAGACCGCAGAGGCGCATTACCCAGTGCTGCAGACGGTCTCGCACGTGTTTCTTCAGCTCAACACTCGGCGCAAAGATGTACGCCAGATATGCGTGATCACAATACAGACAAAATCCTTTAGGATGAAGAAGGAAGTAGTCCAAGTCATGCCAAGCCTTGACAATCGGGAACGCCTCCTTTTCCACCACCGTCCAGTTAAGCTCGAAATGTTTGAACATGCCCCCCATACATACGACCAGCTCATACTTCTGTTCTTCAACAGGCAGTGATGCATCCAATTGTCTGACTTGTGCGGCAATTATGCCGTATCGCGTAGCGACGCATCAGTGAACATTAACCGCTCAGCTGCTGGGTCTGGAAACGTCATTAATGTGGGGTCCCGGATCAAGGACACTGCCTCATCGTACTCAGATCGCTCGGCATCAGTCTAAGTTGTAGCCACATTCAACGCATTGCGATTGCGTCAATCGATCTCGTCGCGCTCGGAATTCAATTTATACTGCAGTGGGGAAATAAATAGCGTGTAGTCGGGAAGCGAGTCGTGTAGCAAATTCGTGGCGCACACAAAGTACTGTGGGTTGGCTACCGTTGCTGGCAGGGGTAGTCCAGCTAGAGTATCGACGTGATCAGGGTCGTGACGAACACCCTCATTTGAAATGAGACGTCCACACCACAATATCTCCAGCTCAAACAGCAAAGACTTGGTCATGTTGAGCTTGAAGGTGGCCTCCGTGACAATCTCGAAAAATGTTTGGATCGTTTGCAGGAACTCCGGCACGGTTGGCGCGAACAAGGTTACATCGGCAACCCACACTACCGTCGAATGCGGGATCAAGGGGGTTAATTTAGTCTGCACATGGCTCTGGAAATGCAAAGCTGAGTCCATAGCTCCTTGCGGGACTCGGGTCGGTGTGTACACGCCATCCGGCGTAACGAATGAAAACACCTCTCGACTATCTTCATCTACACCTTTGCCAGTCCAAAGTGGTACTAGTCCAGATCAAAACAGTGCAGTAGGATAAGAAATGTTACAATATTTTTTGTTACATTTGCAATCTTGTTTACAAAACAATAAAGTGTTTACAATCGTGTTTACGAAACAACAAAGCGGAGTTCAAAGCGGATTTTCCGGAGACCAAAGCGGTCGTGGGCGCCAACGGTGAGGCTCCCATTCTTTCTTTTTGAAATTGCGTCCCAGTCGAAGCCCCCCCCCCCTCGTCCCGTCGCCCCTTCGCCCCGCGATGCCAAATACCCCCACGCAGCAGTTTCTCGAGGGCGTGTGCTCAAGGCCTATCGTGCGGGTGAGGACTTGATGCTCGTCGCAGAACACAACGGCATCTCGCCATCGGCAACCCGGCGGATTGTCGCTAGTGGCCGCGAGGAGTCATTGCCTCGAGGGGGCTCGCGGAGCGCTTGCATCAAGTGCACTCCGGAGATTGTGGCAGCTCGCTACATTGTCAACACGCTGTGGTCGCCGCTGAGCGCTTGGAAGATATGCAGTAGGGCACTTAAACCAGACGTGTCTAGGTCGCCGTCCGCTTTGCTCTGGTATTTCACCGCTTTGCTCTGTGATTTAGTCATGCCAAATTTCAATTTTCATATTTTCAAAACAAAATCGTTTTGCTCTGGACCAGCACCACTTTGGACCGGCAAAGATGTAGTGGCAGCTACCAGTATCCTTGCGTGAAGTCAAAACGCCCGAAGACTTTCTTTTCCTTGAAGTCTTCGAGTTGAGTGGCAGCGGAAGGCATCGTTCCAGCGATTGGGATGGTCATGCTGTTCACAGGCCGGTAGTCAATGGTCAGTCTGAACTTGTCGTGCGTTCCTGGCTTGCGGACAGGGACTACAGCACATGCACATCGCGAAGCATTGTTCTGAACCACCAGTCCATTTCCAACCAACATATTCACGTACTCGCGGTGCCACTCGAACAGGGCAGAATGCTCCCAGCTGACTGCTCTGGCGCCTGGATGACCTCGAAGAGAGGTTGCGGGATCGACATCTCGACATCTCCATCTGTGTCGACCGTGTATAGTGTAGTTGAAGCTTGTGAACTTAATGGAGCACTTAATGCGTTCCGCCCTTAAGCACTCGACGTGGTTCGGTTCCGCCTTCCTCCACAAATCGTCGCAATAATCATAGTCGCCAATCTCTCTCTGAGACATCCTACTTTTGTATCGCGCACACATTTGAGCGTGATACAAAAGATTTCATATTTAGAAATGGTACCACGACAACCTGCCATGGTTTTAAAGCTGCCACGCTGACGTACGTTACGTACACCTCTCGTGTTGGCGACCAACACAGTGGTGATACTCCGTCTAATACACCCAACGATATCGACTGGGCTCAGTCACTACGATCTACAGGGACATGGAGGTATCTCCGCCTTCGAGCGGCATTCCAAAGCGCGCTCTGGCAGCAGTTGAACTGTCCGCACAGCATAACGTGTGACTAGCAGGCGCTGTTGGCAATTCAAACAGCGCCAGCTCCAGTGATGAACCATCATCCACGTATACCTGCACCTGGTAATCCAATGTGCGGCTGCGTGAACGTATGCACTTGACCATCCAGCTGCAGTACTGTACTCGATATAGGGTAATACAGAGTTGTCTCGGTCACCGCTGCTGCTGCAAGGAGCGCTGGGCATTCGAGTACTACGTCCAAAGGCGCAAACACGCGAGTGGCCGGAATTACTGTGCGAACAGAGAGCACCAGAATCACGGCCGTACTCTATCACTGAATGGTACATCAGAAACGGACTCCGGCACCAATAAACATCGCCGATTCCAATTCCTGGCGGGAAGCCTTGCACGTGTCGGAACACTGAAATCACTATGACGAAGCTGGCATCAAGCTAAATGCCAAATTGCAGCGTGGAGTGAAATAAACATTTCCAATATCATCGCCACTGGATACTGCAATATCGTAATTGCAAGATAAGACAATATCCAACCATAACAAATCGTGTTTCCCCCAAGCCCTTGCATCACTGATCCCCTCTCGAGCGTTCCTTTGCAACTGGAAATCTGTTCCACTTTCATTTACTTCTGCCGCACCATATACTGTACCAGCTCGTGCTGTATTTCCAGAAATTGGTACCGTGCTACGAATACTTGGAATAGTTCTTGTACTGTACCGACTCTAAAGAGTCTTCTCTGCGAAGTAGCAGCAGTGAGGCATCTTCACGCAGTGACCGATGCGTAGGGTCCGGTCCACATAACTTAACGAGAGAATGATGTCCACTAGAGCTGTAATCCAAACGTGCCTGTCAATATTGCTGACGTGAGTGTGACGAGGATTGTTGCGTAAATCGGCGAAGAGAAATACGTGATTAAGAAGCTGGACGCACTTGGAGTAAAGAGTAACTGGTCCCTCGTCATAAAGTTGGACGTCGCCAGCCACCACCAACATTATCTGCACACTCAGCGATGAAAACACCTCAAGTAGCAGGTCTGCGCGTCAACAAAGAACCGTTTGCCACATCTTCACCGTGATGACATAGTGAGAATGCCGAAGCCATATCTGTCACCAAAGTACGCCCAGCAGCTTCAGCCACGAAAATTTGGCCGCACCGTCTCTGGATACGAAATTTTATATGAACATATATGAAAGGAGTACGCGCTCAGCGCGTGAAGAACTTCAATAGGAGAAATATTCGGCAATCGGGAAACCACGATGGATTCTAGGTCTTCAAATCACTGCAGTTAGCAAGTTGATTTTGTGCCGCTATAGTCAGTCAACCTCCTCTTGATTTTGGCGTACAGATATTGGGGATAACGCGCTTCTTGGTGGCAGTGTGTCTTCTCTCGACATCAATGCTGCGCTTGTTCCTTTTGATGTTCCTGTGTGTCTTGCTGCTGTTTGGCACCTTGTCACACACTCGCGTCCTCATCAGCATGCGGCGGCGCTTCGAAATCGATCATCGTAAATGAAGTAGATGGCTGGCAGGCAACCACTCGTGCCAGCCGCGCTACGACACTAAGGTTCCAGTCTGAATTTGACGTTCGTGTAGGAAAAATACATGCGCAGCGAGTACGCGCTTTCACACTGTGCCTTGGTAGAGCCGCTTTCGTAGCCGCAGTACCAATGGCTATTGAGCACGTACAGAATCGTCTTCTGCAGCCTGAAAATAATAATAAACCCAATCCTTCGTAAAACTGGTTACATGTAGCATTCACCACAAAAACCAGCATGAGTCAAACGCAACCAGTAGCAATTCAACGCTGGAAACTGCAGCTGGTTCACGTCGCTTGCCTTTCCAACCCGCACCCTAGTTGCCCCAACTCTTGCATCAGGTACATGTAGTGCCACAATGACGTCTGTCGGCATCACCGTCACCACAAACAACCAGGTCGCCATTCCCATCGGCTACTTGTGCAGCATCAGCGGACATGCATCAATGGCATGTCAGTTAACACAACTGACGACAAAGTTAACACGACCGACGTTAAAACGGGATTTGCGCCTGTTGAACACAAATAAGCACGTGATGAATGTCACAGTAACAAAAATTAGAGTCGCGCGATATATTTTAAGACCCAGGCCACTCCAGTTCTTGCGATCAGTGGACCCTGAATTGGTCCGCACATGTGTGTGAGGAAGACGCACCTGGTGTAGGACGGAGCGGGGAAGAGTTCGTGGTCGCTGTGGCAGCTGAGGTGCAGGAAGGCGCAGGACACGACGTGGCTGCTGGTCGCCACGGCTGCGACTTGTTTTGGATTATGTGGAAACTAATTTACCAACACAAATTGCAAATTTTGAGTCATCTGGACGAGTGGACCAAAGATTATCAGAGTCAACAATCCCTACACACAATTGGATCGTGAATTATGCCACTTCTGGAGAATTGCCTCAGCGGCTGTGCGAAACTGGAATGTGCTGGAATTTCGCTCGTGTAAGGCTGGAGTGACAGTGGCTGGGCTGTCAACGCACCAGGGATAGTTTCGCATTCACACTTTTGCGAAAAAAAAAAAAAAAAAGACGGAGGAGGGTCGACCAGAGGAAGGGGTGACATCCCCGGGAGTGTACATCCTGCCAAGGCTCGATACAACCAGAATTTCATTGCGGATTTATTGTTGGGCACACACCGAGTAAAATCCATGCTGACATTTTCAAGCGTCAGGCATAGCGCTTGATTCCAAGTCCTGGTAAACTGCAACGCAGCTCGACTTGATTTGCTGTTCTGACAATTCTTCAAGTGATATTTGGTGATGGGCTGTACGTGTGAAGATCAGTAATGTTCATTGACAGAACTGTGAGTTGTTGGGCTTGAAACTCCAGCCTTATTGTTGAGGTTCATGATAGGTGGGCGCAAACTAAGGGCAGTGTACGTTCGACTCGGTTTGTGCGTTTCACACCACTTGAAGCATTCTCGACGAGATGAACTCCCGCATTCAGACTCAATGATTGACTGGGCGGTTTTCCCACTCGGAAAGTGAACCAACGTGAAGTCATGCCAGAATCATTGCATCTAAGAATGGTACTACGTGTCGCGTCGGCATTTTTGTTGGAGTATCAACTGCTGCGGAATATCTTGCACGTGGAACCTTGCTCTTCAGCCAATACATGAGCGAAATGAACCATCTTTCTCCCAAAGCCTGGATTTATCGATGATAGACACCAAACGAGATATCTGGACTGCACCTTGTACGGTTTCCGCTGCAATATTAGAGTTTTCTGTTTTATTCGACAGAAGTTGTGTGTCCTTGCGCTCATCTTAGAACGTAGACAGCTCGAGCGCAAAGGACCTCACGGTATCGCGTTGCCACATTTTTCTCCTCTGTGCATGACAATTCCTCGTTGTCCTTCATAAACGGCGATGCTTCCAGGCACTTGTAGTTGCCAGAGAAGAGAGTGCACTTCGTCGATTTGGGTCAAGCCCTACAAAGTGCGACTGGGTGCGGACCGAGAAAGCGAGTGACGTCTATCAGCAGGAAATCCCTAAGGTGCATACTTCGCAGCTGTGAGAGTTGTTCATGGGATACAAGTGGTGCAACTACTTGTACTTGAGCAACACTAACTGACTGTATAGCGCTGCAATGATACTGAAAAATACAGTACGTGTAGCATTTGGCACGCCTCTCGTAGCACCATTCAGAGAGCAGTCGGGAAGTTGGTGCTCTATCGCCCACTGTTGGACCGGCGTCACCACCATTTACAATTCATACCGCCGCCAAAGCAATATAGGAGACGCTTGCTCTCCAACGACCAATGTACATCGTGGCCTGCGGTCCACTGACTGTGGACGAGTTTCAGATTCACATGAAGAGCGATTTGACATGGTAAACGTCTCGTCTGCCATGGTGGACCAGCAGCAAGCACATCAATAAGGTTCACAGTGTGAACTTCACACCTGTGGGTTGTATTAATGTCGGAGACTAAAGCTCAAGACATGAAAATCGCTTGGACGTATCTGGGTGTGTCATCTCCGACACCTTTACAAGTCACTCCACAATATCTAGTCAAGTCTCGAGGGCCATGGAATCGCCTGCCTTAGCTGGTTCAGATAACGGCATCGCTACTACATGTAGAAGTACTGTTTTCTGGTTAACCAACTTATTTTCCTAATCGCTATTGTTTTACTAATTGCAAAACTACATTTCGCAGCCAATGTATGCCGCACGTACTTCCATCGTCGACTCCAAGGGCGGAACAGACATGCTATCAAAGCAGCGGTCACTTGGGTGTCGGCGACGCAGCGTATTCTTCGACGTAGATACTTCGGCCAGGACGGATAAACCGAAATTGTCACGTCCTTCGTGTTCAGCTAAAGACACGCTCACGCGGATCCGCCCCTCACTCGATGCGGAATCGGTCCATGGCAACGAAGTATCTGCTTTTTCCAGTGTCGTGTTCGAGTGACCAGACGGCAATGCGAACAGAAGCAACTCCAGCGAAGAACCATCAGCAGACATACGCCCCTCGTACTCGCATACGCAACAGCTCGTACCACATAGTGCTGCACACGTCGCGGGTGACAACCCATTCGGTAACGATTCGAGCGTATGTGTTAGCCCGTCCAGAACAAGCACCGTCGCAGGCGCCGTTGGAATTGTTTCGACCATAACGGATGCAATGATGAACCGCGTGCCTTGCAACTGCACGTCCACGCATGTGAACATGCGGGTCAAGGGGATGATAGACAGAAGCGATAGCGCAGTAAATGAATCGTCACCAGCGCTGTCGTTCGTCTTTTTGTTATTCGGATGGAGAGAGAGGGATGCTGGGTTCAACAACCATCGCTGGTTCCAGACACCAGTTGAGGATTTTGAGCCCGTCAAAGCAAGCCGTGCTGGTGAAATCTCAGTTTTTTTATATTCACCCGGGTGTGAACAAACGCCCACATGCTGGTCTTCTCCGATCACACCTCGTCCTGAATTACACCGTCCACCCCGAGATAATTGCTGCTGCGTCAGGAATGATTGGAAGAGTCTTCGCACTGAAGCCCCCAAGAAGTCGTCTTTGTGGAGCAGCAAGGCTGATGCAAACCGGCGAAGCTCCTGGTATTCTGGCTCTGTATAAATTACCGAAAGAACATCGTCCACAAGCTCCGAGATGGACGCGTGACCATCATCGTTGTTCTCTGGTAGACGATTATCGACATTTGGCCCCCTACGCCTGGCACGAGCCACGAGGAGCTGCGTCAGCTCGCCGAACAAGTCTTCAATCAACCGGCCGAACTGCTCACACGACTCAGACAGCGACGGATGACGTGTAGTCTCCCTTTCTTGTTCATACACGCGTTTATCGAGTTCCCATGCCAGTATCTGCTGTACTCGCATTGATGAAAAGGTATCAAGTAGCAGATCTGCGCACGATCGCAGCACCGCTTGCTTACGTGCTAAATCTTTCGCAGCCGTGGCATCTTCCTGCGACGAGCGAACTACAAACCTCTCCAACGAAAATACCGACGAGATACGTGGTACCATTCTGGGCTCTGATGAAGCCGACGCGAGCTCATGTTGGTGTGCTTGGCTGGACGGCAACAGCCCTGTTAGCCATTGACTCTGGATATGGAAGTTCATCTCATCGAAGTAGAAGGAGAACGCTTCAAGTGATGTGAAACGCACAAACCGCTGGAGCAAAAACAACGCCTTAAGACGCTCCATCGTGTCGTGGTTTGGAATGCTCCGAACTGGGTGTGACAAAAGCGGCAATATTTCGCAGCAGACCTGACAGCGAAGTGTTCTTCCCCACGGTGTCGTCCTCGGGGGTGACGGCGACTCGGCTGAAGATGTGTCGGAATATGCAGGCCTGGTTCCCATCTCGTCGTTCGTCTCCACATTTGTACTGAACTTTGTCTCAGACTTCATAGAGTTTGTGTCCTCAAGATTGCTAGAAACCTGCTCGCCTTCCGAGTCCAGCTGAGTGTGCGGTGTCATCGCGCTGACTGGGGCGAGTGCTTCTGCTGTGAGCGCTGAAGGTGATTTCAACTCCGGTGCCTGCATCGGGTCGTTTGCGACAGCCTCAATATCATCACCTCTGTCCGACGATTCCTCACTGACAAGCTTTTGCTTTGATCGACGGATGTTGCTCTGGCGGCGATACGAAACCATCGTGAATGGCGGTGACACCTGGCGATAAACCACCGTCGCCAGTCGCACTGCAGATGATGGAGCACCAACTTCGCGACTGCTTTCCAAACGGCGCTCTGGGAGTGAATCCAGCATAAACATATACGCGGCGAGCACGTGCTTCATCTCTCGTTGGGCCTTGGTGGATCCGCTCTCGTAGGCGTAGCACCACTGCGGACTAGGCGTGTTGTTGAGCACGTACAGAATCGCATTCTTCAATATAAAGTCATAGGGTTAGCCGTCTTTCTTACTCACTGAATCCGCCAGCTCATTTTCGAGAGTATTCGGGCCCAAGCGCCTGTGAATCCCATGGATGCATTTTGCTATGGGTAATCAACGCCTACCTCTGAGAACTGGTAGGAATCGCTCGTCTTTTCAGCTCGGACCCAGTCGCTCTCAATCGTGTTCAATCCAGGTTGTTGCAAAGCACTAGCTGGTAACGCGACGATGGCGCCTGGAAGCATCGCCGCCACAATGTCACCCATACCGGACTCGACCAGAGTTGCCGCCGCCTCAAACCGCGCACACACGACCAGGTCGCCATTCCGGGCGGCAATCGTCGCGGCATCCGCCGACTCGAAGGTCACGAGCAGATGCAGCGAACAGCCGCAATAGCTTCGTTGCTTGTGGTCCGGACAGCAGTGCGGGAAGCAGCGAAGCAGCTGAAGCGTAGCAGCACAACAACCATTGCGTTAGTACTTGTTACTTGGTTTTAGTTTACCTGGTCAACTGAACTACTAGATTACTATTTCGACTACCTTGGCACTACGTTTCTTGTTGCTCCTGCTCGTCGTTTTGCGTCGAGGAAGCACCAAAAACACACGAAAAGAAGTTCCACACGATGCTTTCGTTACTACGGTACGGCATCCTTTCGAGAGACCTTGGATCAGTGAGACCGAATTGCAGAGACGCACCTGACGTACGAGGCCGAGAAGAGCTCGTGCTGCTCGTCACGACAGCCGAGACGCAAGAAGCGACAGATGACGTACGAGGCCGAGAAGAGCTCGTGCTGCTCGTCACGACAGCCGAGACGCAAGAAGCGACAGTTCGTGACGTTCGGACAGATCGCCATGCTTAGTCCTCGTGGAGAAACAAAGAGACGGTGGTGTTTTTTTGTAGGCTGGTGTCTCACTACAGTAAGGACCAGCTTTGAGGAATCGAGGCCGCTTTGACTTGATGTGAGTATGGGAGGTTCTACTACTTGACGTCATACTAAGTACGATGGGATACGGTAACGACTTGTTGTATGGCAATATCGTTGGAGATGTTTTCTTTTGCTTTTCAGTTGTCACTTGGTGCTTTGCCGAACGATTTCCGATGTCCAGTAGTTTAAGGTAAATACGAAGGAACGGTTGAAAAATGCGTCCAAGGTGGATTGGTCAAGGCCATCACGCTGTTGGTGCTCGCTCAGCAATTTTTGACCCACCTGGATGGAACAATTTACCTCCACGACATTAGGAGATGTCCACTGTTTTGATGCGTTGATCGGTTGAGATTGGTGATGGATCCGGTGGACAATGACTCCTTCTTAGTGCGTTGTAGAGGGACATGCAAGAAAAATATTTTGCAAACAGCGGGTCGGCTTGTCGAATAAACTCACTAAGCCAAGCAAATCTAACATGCATATGGAGCTTCATCTCGCAACTAAGTAGCCTCCGCATCAACTCGCTTGGTCTAACTCGACGGTCCAGAAGTATCTCCCGTCACAATCCACCCATAACGTTATGATCCCATGAAGGTTTCTCTATAATTCGTCGAGTCTAATCAGCAAGCGTGACGGCGCCTTGGCCACCACGGCAATCAAGTGTCAAAACTCGAAGGTAGCGCATCTCTCACAGACGAACGTTCGAGAGCTTCTTGCTGACGGACCGTCCAGGCGGAAAGGAGCTCTATGTGCGGTGGGCGGCAGGAAAGCACACCCATCCCAAACAGATTCAATCTGCGCCACATCAAACGTAGCGTTTGGTGCAAAACAAAAACCGGAGTGTTAGCAATACAGTTTTGTTCGTTCGAGGAGTGCTGGCTTCGTGGACTTGCTTGCGAACCACCAAATGTGACTAAATTCGTACACTTGCTCGCGAGCCGCCGATGTGCTTCAAAAGCACACTAGCTCAACGAAAAAACTCATTTGCTTGAAAAACTCCGTCCCCTACCACAGCGAGCGCGTGTGAGCCGTCAATATTAATCGTTGCGGAGAAG
>JAHWLE010000098.1:464-40312 GCA_024679135.1 Phytophthora foliorum
TCCAGGTGAAACACAAGTAGACTGGTGTACGGACCCACTGCTCAAGGGTCCAAAAGAATAAGTAGCAGCTGTATATTGTGTATAACTCTTTGTATTATTAGGTCATCTGGGAAGACTTTGCTAGTGGTCTAACCCCAGCTGTATCGACTGCGTCCGGAAGTGAACGTACGCACTCTGTATTCTTGTATTCACTTTGCTTGTGTAGGGACAACTCATCAGGTGGAGGCCGGTCTTCCGAAGACAAACGACACCTATAGGGATTACACAAGGTCACACGCCAAGCTACTTTCGGAAGTCTAGTGACTCCGGAAGTGATCTGACCCCATTGGGCTTTCCGAAAGGCGAAGTTTAATCTTCCTGACTGGCCGAGGCTTCTGACGCGCGTGCGCTATACACCCTGGACGATAAAGGCGTTCACCCGCCTCGCCTCACAACCGCAACCGTACCATGAGATCAAAATGTAGACCAAACCTCACCCACTGTTTATTTAGACAAATCAGCAAACGCACAATTTGGTTGGTAACAGGATCCTTTCGTGACACGGCTCCGTGATTTGCACGGAAACTTGCCTGAAATGCGAGAATATCATACTTTTCTTCAGCTGTGAGAGCTCCACTACGGCGTGACTTGACAAACAGCATGGCGCGGGCTGCATCTTCGTCTTCACGACGTGGCTTCTTCTGCTTCAGCGCCCCCTTTGACGTCATCAGGCGACAGCACGATTTTGAGATGAGGTTGCTATTGTTATTTTTGTCTGGCTTCAACTCCAATTTGCGCGCTAAAAATATAACAACCTGGATAAACCGAAATTTTAATCAGAGTTATATTTTACAGGACATTTATACTTACATGTTGAATATAATCATGTATCTGGCTAAAATGTGGTGAGGGTTACGATAAAGTCAAAGTAAATATATAGCTTCAAAGGGTTTGCGAAATAAAATAGATAGGCTTCCGCATAAACAGTCAGCAGGTTGAACTCACCGGCCTGAAAGTTGCAGGCAAATCGAATGAAAATTCCTTGAGCCGCAATTAAAAGCGTCCCCGATGCTGTCAATTAATGAAGGTTAATGGTAGTTTATAAGAAGAAGAAAAATATATATGGGACAGTAGTGTTTGATATTCCGTAATGAAAGAGAAAAATGGACAGAGGGATGTAGTTTGATATTATATATTTGTGACATATGTGGAAATAGGGAATATGGATGAAGGATGTATGGGAGATATGTGTTTGTGTGTATATAGTGTGTGTAAGTATATGGCAGTTGTATATATAGGATCACGAAAATTGATGACGCGATCGCAACTCACCAACGGTTGCCCGGACTGCCGACTGTCGGAGGGGGTACTCCGTTGATCCGGCGGATCTTGTCCTGGTACCTCACCTGGTGTACCCGACGGCTTAGGCGGTTTCGCTCTTCCGATTATCGCCCCAGGGAAGTCAGTGGTGATCAGGGCAGAACTGGAGCTTGAGGGCTCTTCAGGGGTAGAGAGAGGGTTTGACTGCTTCGCGGGTATGCTTCACGCAGCAGTCGGTTCGGATGTCGATCGTGTGTGTGATCGATCACGGGGTGTGTCCTATACGGGGTCCTTTTCTATGCTTGCCGCCTGCTGTGGCGGGGTCCTCTTGAGCGAAGTAAGTGGTCGCGCACCTGGCCAAGCGATCCAGGGGGTTCCGTGCTTTGTCCGTGTGCGACGAGGTGAGTCCGAAGTCGTCAGGAGGGCCAATATACTTCCCAATCTGGAATAGACGAATGTCACTTGTGTCTTACAAGGGAAATCTTTCTTTGTATATCCATAAAGAACCACGTGCATATCCCTCATCCCGCTTGCGTATCCTACGATTGATGACGCCCATGGACCTCTGATGTATCGGGTTTATGGTACATGTCGATGTAATCGGCCGATCTGTACCCATGTTGATCATGATCGGTTGATCGGTACCCATATTGACATGATCGGTTGATCAACAATCACCGATCAGAAACGATCAATCCATCTCCAAAACTTCAGATCACTTCTCCACATAGCTGGGGATTTATTGGCTGGCCTTGGCAAGTTGAAGTTACCAGAAACTTTTTATGAAATCAAACAGGCAGAAAAATGTCATGCCGCGAACGTTCTCCGTGATTACTTGCAGAATTGGCATAGCTCCGGCCAGCATCTCGGTCACTGCATTCACCGGTGTGAAGTCATTGGCTTGTCGATATTCGTCCTTGTTAGGCTTCTTCACGGAAACCGCTGGGCACGCCCACCGACTAGTTGGGTTTTCGTAGACCCAGCTCAGCTCCACTCGCTGTTCGTTGAAGTCGCCCATTAACTTGCGGGATGGGGAGGACGGAATGGCTTGGCGTCTTCTCGAAGTTTGATTTCCAACGGCAGCACCTTAGCTGGTGTATCGGGGCCGAGTGCAGTCTCCAAATGTCATATTTCAGTGCAATTCGCCGGGGATGCTCCTCCCACGTTGCTGGAAACACCCGTCTTAATCATCTTCTCCACGGCGTGGTAGATCTTGATCTGTGCTTGACTGGGTCCGTGTGTCATCGGCAAACTCGATTGGGTCATCGTTGGTTGCGTCTGGCTGCCCAGGTAGAATGTCCAAGTGTCTTCCCACGTTGATCCCCAGAGACTCCAGTATGTCCTCACCGAGGATAAATTCTTCCTCTTCCTCATCGGCGACGAGAACACCATACCGTCCGACTGATTCCACCGGCCCTGCCGCCGTATCCAATCCAACGCGCAGTTTCACAGGGCTATGCGCAACGATTTCATTTCCACCGACCGTCACACTCACAACGGGAGGCGACAGCGCCAACATCGTCACCGAGTCATCCAGTGCCTTGAGCCCCTTGAGCTTGCTGGAGCTGATGAAGCTTCGGTTCGCCCCTGCGTCAGCTCAGTAAGGCATGAATAGCTTGCCATTCACGACAATCGCCTTCGTGTGCGGGGCAAGCAGTCCTTCATGCGATTTAGACTTCATGCGCGTTAATTCGGCTGCCGCACTGCGGTGCGGGCGCCACGCTTCGATCGTTACTGTCGGAGCAGGTCCTTTATCTCTTCATGACTGGCCGTCGGACAGTGAAGCACGGAATGGTTTCCCTTGCACTTGAGGCATCCACCGTCCGGGCTTGGCGACAATCCCTTCTTTTCAAACTTCTGAGGTCCATACTTGGACGAAGGTTCCTTTGTCCCTGCTCCCGTGCGCTGTTCTCGCTGAAACGTGCGCTACTTCACACTCCCCTGTTGGCCATTGTTGGTTTTGAAGTCGCCAGTCTGTTTCTTGGACTCGATTTCTGATGACCTTGACCTCTTACAGAGGTTAAAACATCGCTCCTGATCGAGAGCCTTAGCCAGAATGAGTTTGAAGAGCTCTTTCTCGCTCTCCTTCGCGGATCGGTTCTGGAACTTCACCACTGTGGAGATCTCATCCCAGAGTCTACATGATTCCTGAGCCTTCACGAGCAGTTTGCACTTGAGACGTGTACCTTTCTTCCCGGTGGAGAATTGTTGCCAGCCCTGTTCCTCCACGAGTAGGCGGTTCTTAGCAAAGAAGAGCACCACACGCTCACGAACGTCCGATTCGTGTAGGTCCAACCGAACATTTTCCCTGAACAGAACGGCGACGTCCGGCACCGTGTTGTTCTTCACCGAAGAGAATATCTCATCTATCTTGGCGAGGAGGAGCTCGTCCGTGACTGATTCGACGGGAATCCCCCACTCAAACTCGCACCAAATCTCAAACATCTTCTCATTGAACGGGCTGCGAACGCTCGCGAGCACCTCCGCCATCTTGTCGGGGTTGTTTTTGCATCGCACCGCCGAATTATCCTCATTTTCCTTCCGGAACCGGCGCCGCTTCACTAGCGCAGCGTGAAACGTACTGGCCAGACGGGGCACTGAACCCCAACGAAAACCGCCAGCGGTACTGTATGGTCTTCGCTCGTATTGGTTTCTATAGTCGACTTGGTTTTTTCTGTTGTGCCTTCGTCATTATTGCAGACCTTGAGCATTAAAGAATTCATTGCAGTAGGTCTCGCTTTAAACGCGTATTGGGGAAGCTGGTACTTTCGCTAATCTTGTCCGCCGGATATATTGATTGTTGGCTCAATGGTAGAACCGAAAGTGAGAAGATATGCATGCCAACAAGCTACCTACATTGCCTCCACCAACACCTTTGGCGAAGCTCCTAGTTCTAGTGTAGTATCCTTACGGCGAGTGCCAGCTTGAGTGGAGTTCGCACGCGTGCATCTTATCGGTTGCTCCGTGCCAAGCCTTCGTGGCTGACTGCAACCGTATGCCTTGGCGTCCCCCATTTGACTGCAAGTAGGTGGTCAGGGCTGAGCCGTCAACCTTGTCCCCACTACAGAAGCCTGGATCTGGTTTGATCTCGCCGCGGCGATGCCACCTTGATCTCAATTTGTAGGGGCCGCACGACATGTGGTATCTACAAGCGCCTTGACTTCCTCTCCCATTCTTTCCTGTAGCTTGAGGGCTCACCGCCTTCCCAGGGAAGCTCTTCGTATATTCGCCAGGGGTGTGTGATCACAACTGTGATGTACCTTTCCAAACTTTTTTCAGATTCCGCTCCCCAATCCGTCCCCGTAATCCGCCAATAACCTTTCTTGGTTTTATACTATTATTGCGTAGAGGTACTTTGGACTTCACACGGTGGGCGGGAAAGTTTTGTATTCAGCCCTGAATTCGGCCCTCGGTCCACTCGAGACGCCATGGGGCGCTGGCTGAGCATGAACCACAAGAGAGACGTCGTTACGAAGTCGATAGAGTGCAGGGAGGGTGACACCTTCGTGAGTGAAGGGGGATGGCGCATACGGAGCTAGCTGCTTGACCGCATACAGAAGGAAGCAACTTAGATGGGTATAAGACAAGACTAACGGGACGGGTATTATTCTCAGAGGTGTAGATCAGTCGTCCGCTGGTCCAAAGAAGAACACTAGCGTCAGCGAGGTAGGCTTACATGAGATCACTGCGTCTGCGTCTTCTGAATTCATTTGTATTGTCATCGAAAGATACTGTATAGTATATGTACATTCGGACGATATGTTCATCCGGACAGCCGTAACTACCGAACCGGACTAATGAAACCATTTTTTTTTTTACTGTTAGCCATTTGTACAAGCGGGCAGTGCTATTTTTGCACCACTTCAAAGCGACGAGGGCGACTGGCTATTCCACATCAGTCTACGGTGAGCTCAGGCAGCATGGCACGCGGAGGCAAGCGAGCCCCAGGAAGTGAAGGTCGACGCCCTAGCAGGCACAAGCGGGACTGCGAACCTTTCGGCAAGAAACTTGATGTAATAAATTTCGATGTTGAGCACGGTATGATGGCTACACTCGAACATCATTTTTACAGTCATTTCGCTGGTACGAGCTTGGAGTCTAAGAAGCTTCAGCTGCTAGACCAGTTTCCTCAGCATTGAGCTTCCTTAGAAGATCGATTGCTAAAAATGGGGAAAACACTAGACAACATCTGGATGAAGCGAGATGATGGTGGGTATGTTAGCAAAGCGCCTCCATGCACAAAGTCGGACTTGAAAAATGGTCATGTGTCTGTATAGCGATGCATGTTGCGAGACTGACTACCAAGATGCAGCACTCCTCTGTCTTCTGTGGTACCTATTTGGACGTGCCTCAGACCTCTCAATGCACCACAAGCGTGACATCAGCATTGATGCAGGTGGCGTACTCTTCTTGTGCTTGATGCGACTGAAGCCATCTGAAGAGCAGCGCCTGTCGCTCTTCCCAGACACAGACTTCAGTACCTACCCCGTACTGGCCATCGCAACGGCCTTGGACATCCAGGCAGATCCATGCGTGGATTTGATTGGCAACCTGCCACCACAAGCAGCGCAGACGATCACCACGCTGACTTCTGACGTACCGCTGATCGAGCTTCTAAACGTCCCGGCAATCACCCGGTCCAGTCGCAAAGTAAGTCGACACGGCATCGACAATCCACGCCCATGTCAATCGAATTCGGAACCGTGTCACCCCCGCTGCAGGTGTGAAGGGAGGGCTGAGCTTTCATTCATTCAGGCGCGGCGGGGCCCAACATGCCAACGGGTGCAACAAGCTGACCGAGCGTTAGATCTTCGACAGAGGGTCCTGGAACATGAGTACGACCAACAAAAGATTTAATTACATCTTCAACACGAGCAAGGAAGACCACAAGGTTGCCAAAGTTCTCGCAGGATACAAACCGAAGGTGGATGTGACTCTGCAGAACCTGAGCAACTTCGACTCGCAAACTCTTGATTAGATTATGCGGACGCAGCGCATTCTGTTCACAGCATGTACCAAGCTCGCGACAAACAGGTCCAACGTCAACCAAGAAGTTCTGGATGTCCTCACGGCAGCAATCATCCGCCACTTCCCGCTTCTGCGAGCTCTCAATCCCGAGAGTCCGGTCGTCAAGCGTTTTGACAGCACGGTCGTCCACAGTGGCAATCAGCTGGCCTATCTTCTAGCGTGGTCATCGCATCTTGCGCATCCACCTGCAAAATGTAAGAGCACGGAGGCAACGACGGACAAAGAGACAGAGCAAGCATCGCAAAACCCGACAGAACGAACCAAGGAGCAAAATATCATCGATCACCAAGCGGCTGTGATTGAGCACTTCATCACGTCATCCAGGCGACAGGAGATGCGGATGGATGCACTAGAAGCCAAGCAGAACGACGACTCGGTGCCTACAAACAAACGCGACAGTCCAGAAGATACACGAGAATCCCAAGACATTAACGCACCAAAGAAGAAGCAGCGCAGGGCTGGAGTCACTCACCTTCACGCTGTGTGGTTTTCATGGTAGGCGAACGATCCACACCGGCAGGCAGTCGAGCCGAAGCGCCAGCGGTCAAAGGCCAAACTGCTGGTGGCCTTCATGAAGCTTTTCTTGACTGACGGGTTTGTGCTCGACTCCGGCGGCGACGGTTATCGCGACCAGGTGCTCATACTTGGGAAGCGGGCGGAAGAGGGGGTGCTGGCTTATCTGAGCAAACATAACATCAAATCGCGAGGGTCCAGCGCCGTACTCAAACACCTCCACTCGCTTCACACCGCAGGAACCCTAAACGCTGAAATCGAGCGCCATCAACGGCTGCTCCAGACTGCCGCAATCCAAGACTCTGCGCCGGGCCGCACACAAGATGTACTTGAGTTAGTTAAGCAGTAGATATATCGACTCAATGCATATTACACGTTAGATTGCATTTGGAAAGCATTAAACCACAGCAAGCATGCCAACAACATCAAATGCAGAACAACCAATACTAGTAACGACATCGCTCATTCCAGCGTAGATTCAGTACACACACCACGAGGGCTGGCAACTCACAGGTTAGAGCCGGCTCCGCCAGCGAAGCCGCAACTCGCACCTCACACCAATAGCACCAGCGCAGGAGACCAGCAGGATCAGCACCCACCACGAGTGTTAATTGGCTCAACCCGCGATTGAACCGGGTCCTCCGGACCGAAGTCCGTCGCTCGGCCATGAGCTTATGAGTCGGGGGGTGGGGGCATGGTACGGCTCAAAAAATGAAGATTGCGAGTTGATCTCTCACTGTCGGCCTGTTGTGTTGTGTGGCCTGGCAGCCACTAGTTGGCGACGTGTTAATCCCCTCTTGTGTGGCAAAATTTAATTGGTTGATAAATCTACCAATCGGCGCCCACATCTATGTCTGGCTAGCAGCATGCCCTTAATAGCGGACCCAGCCACGAAAAATCGAGGCTCAGTTCTCTGGATTTTAGATCCAGAGTTCTTAGAGGGGAGTCATTCTAACCCAAAACTACTCTAACTTCTTATACGTGGAAGCCCAAGCTAACACGTAGAGCTCAACTCTTAAATAAAATAACTTTAAACCTAGATATTCCTGTTATATAAGCTCTTTGCTAAGTAGCAGTACCCAAAATAGTGGCTTTTGACTACTGGTATTTAATATTATCCATTTTTGTTCGTATCGTATTTGCAAAACATACTTTAATCAAGTTGGATGACTTTGAATATCTTATACACCGTGTCCATCAGATGCATGCTAGGTGAATGTTGCTCGTGGCGGCTAAGTGCGACATCATCGGTAAATTACGGCGGACCAAAGTAATTTATTATGGTGCATGTCTTCCGAAGAGAAATGTACAGCAGACCTGCGAGTGCATTCAATCGAAATCCAGAGCTTCCCCGTGTGAAACACGGCATTATGTTGAATTTGAAGGCACAAGAGCACATGGCTCTCGTGCTGATTATGCCTGAAAATAGATAAAAGCGATTTGTGAAGCCTACAGGCGGTTTAAGGCGAATCCCTGCCTCCTATAAACCATGCTCATACACGCTATCTGCTGGTCTTTCACATCGTGTCATTGCTCCCCTAATCGTTGAGTAGTACCGTAACTGTCAGTCAAAAGTTTGTCCGATCGGTCCTCTGGTCAGATATTTTATGGTATGGACTGTCGCTGAGGGCTAAAACGAGGCAAGGACAAAAGGAACCCTCAGCAATGGAGCAAGAAGCGTGCGGATTTTGGGTTAAAGTTGAGAAAACAAGAAACGAGCTCGGTGTCAGCAAAAATTACAATGCAGACCAAAGTGGGAATTGTTTTGAGTAGTTACCGAAGCGACCTTTGAACAAGAGGGGCGCTAAAACAGTGTGGGTTTGTTGCGGGGGGAAAGATATAGAATGTTTTACCGGTATGTTTCTTGCGGACTGACGGCATGCACTACCCGCCCTTCTTTGTGGTGAAAACGAAGCCGTCAACTAAACCTGCAACGGCAGCATACAATAACATTGTACAGCACCGTTTTGGCGCAACACTTTGGAAAGAAGTCGGGCCTCTGATGTTGTCTTTAGGAGTTCAAATTTATGGAAATAGCTCGGCATGGTAGAATTTGGAGCTGTCTGTGGACTTTCTTGACTTTCATTTCGCTAATCAAGCTGATGATGAACCTGTTCTACTGCTGTGGGATGGCTCCTCCGCCCATTGATAGAGGAAGTAGAAGCCCACACTCAGACACTGAATGTGTGCCTATTAAAAGTGCCACCAATACCGACTTATGTCTGTCAACCCGCGGATATTTCATGGTTTCGACCACTGAAACAGCGACTTCGGCAGGTATGGGTAGATAGATTGACCGTGCAACTACAAAATTTCACCTCTGGCAACCTGCAAGAAGCGTTTAAATTGATTACACCCACGCGTGCTGACATCGTCACCTGGGCGGCTACTGCGTGGCGTCATTTGGGAGTTCGAGTTGTCGTGAGTGGATTTAAATGCTTTGCTGAAGGCCCGTATTACCAACAATTCGATCTTCAATGAGCCCAACAGCCCCGAAACGAACAATAGAGGTGCCAGTTGCACCGACAGTGACGATGCATCCTGCACTACGGAGCGCTCAGAAGCAATTGTCGCGCGACTTGTCAGCTTGAATGTGATAGTCGACACGATCGCCGACGATGATGATATCATCGACAATGTCATCGACGGGGCAATTGAAGAGTAGGTAATGATGCCTAACAGGATTTGCATTTGTATGGAGTCATAAAATATTTTCATATGACATCGAGGTTTTGTTTGTACAGAAATATGTGCTTGTCCGCATGTACATATGTTATACATTAATTATTTGTAATATTGTAGTTTCTACTCAAAATTGAATTAGGCGATTGGCTGGGCCTCCAGAGCCAAATCTCCAAGCAGTCGCCAGCCCTAGAATATGTCATACTCCACAACACAGGTTTCAGCGGGGGCGACGGCAACTTCGCAAATATGGCTGCGGAAGAAGCTATCTCTCCAGATGAAGGTGCTCTGACGCATCTGTCCCCCTGTTTGGAGCGAGCGAGAACATCGGTGCGAATGTCTCCGTACCCGGAACGTGCCAGAACACCAGTGATAACTCCCCCAACTCGATTGAGAGTATCTCCGCCATCACAACGCCCGCGGACGTCACCGTATCCAGAGCGAGTCTGAGCACTCCACCCCGATCGTTCACACACCCAGTCCGCTTCAGTAAGAACGCCACCGCCACCACCACCACGTCGCTTTCAACTAATTGTTCAACCGATCGTCAAATCCACCGTCGGTCAGCAGAGACATACGGCGATGTGCTCGATGACTTCATTGCCAATGGAGCCGATAAAAAACAAACTGTGGGAGAAGTTCAGTGGCCGCGTCAAAGGGCGAGCCGTGAAGCGGGAGGGCTCGTGGTCTGTAGTAGTTCCAGCAATGGATGACTGGAACAAGGTGATGCAATTCAAGAGGAAGCGTTACCACGTTGATGGCACCCAGTCGGAGCAGGCCTGGCACTCCTGGTTTGCTTCAGTACGCGGTGAGACTGTCAAACTTCTGGTCTATAAGTACGTATTGTCTATTACCAAGGCTCAAGATCTTGGCTCGTTTCTGGAGGCGTGTGTGCGTCCCGAGCAATCCGATCGCGCTGGTGTGGCGGCGGAATGCTCGATTCACGATATGGTTGCTCACCTACAAGAAAAATGGGAGCCAAACATTAGCGCAGCAGAGGTGGTGTGGCAAATGTCGGCAAATAACATCATGCGGAATCTCAACAGGTCTACGTGGGATCAAGCTGTTTCAAATCCTCCGCCGGATTACATCGCACGCTTGTTTCGGGCACCTGTTGTCAATGCTTCCGTGTTCTGCACACATGGCGTTCGAGTGCGTGGACACTTCATTCGCTGACTACAAGGAATTACGGCAAGACGTAGACGCGCTATGGCGGCGTTTAGACTGCCACGAACACAGTTTGACGTCGCGGAAATTGACCATTGATGTTTTTATTCGAGACCTTCCTCCACCACCTGCTACTGATGTGATCGACCCTCTCTCACGCCTCCAGAACGACGATGACGTTGAACATCAAGAGTAGGTAGGCATCAGATAGGCTTCTTTTTATGATTTTGCTTTCGCACTCAATGCGTCTCACAATAAAGCCTAATTCATCATCTGCTTCATCCACAGCTTCTTGCATGTTTAAAAATCCTGGTGCGCCAGAGATCAGTAACCAAAGTAGCAACTACAGAGTTAAATATTAACAAAGCAGCACAATCAACTTGACGTGTGGGTAAACTAACCCGAGCTGGAGCGTCTTGTCTCAATCTCCGTAGCGTGACTACTCCGTGTGGCGAAGAAGTGCTTCGCTTTCCGCTGCTGAAGTCCGCGCGGCATTCTTCTGACAGGCGACCTCTGTTTTGGCTAATCACGTCAATCTGTTGAATGAGTGGCGGTTTGACCAATCGTGTGCGATCTACAAATTTGGATGGGATTCACAATAATGCATTGCATTGTGGGAACGTAAGAGTTGCACCTCGGACGGAAGGGGGGGCGGGATCTGTACTAACCTCTCACGGTTTATCATCCTGAAATGCCCAACATTCATCCTGAAAATTCCGCCCAGTAAATCGGTGGGCAAAATTGCTGCAAGCCACATTAACTGTATGGCTCACAAATCGTACCACCCAAATGCAATTTTGCAACCTGGTTGTGATTTGAGTCTAATTGCAATTTTCGATTCCATCCAACGCAATTTAACTATACTGGCTGAGCATCGCGTTCGCTGCACTCCATGTTGCTAAATGGGGCGACTTCTAAAACTATGTGTACCACATAATTGTGGACGACGTCCCTCATTCTCGTTCTCGAAAGATCGGCGAACATGACCACGATGAAAACTGCAGCCGGAACTGGAATCAAACGCAGAAGCGCGAAGGGTATGTGTACCATACAGAGCCCGGGAATCATCCTATGTGCATCTAATATGCAGCTGTTATGGGTTGGTAGTGTGTTCTGCTTGCGCAGTTGGAGCAGGTGCAATTAATGAAGGGCTGATTCATTTTGATATCTAATTTTACATTCTATTGATTTGGCTAGGACAGCAGCAAACTCTTGAGAGCGTGGTAGCGCTTCCGAATGTGGCTACAGCTGTCAGCCTGATGAGTCTACCTTTGACCAAGGCGGAGGGCACGGGGCCTTCTGCCTCGCATGACGCAGCGCACGTTTCCGAAGCAGCAAAGCCCGACAGTCTACGCCCGACCGATAGCAGTAAATTGCAAGCAAGAGCGGATATTGTGCGGGCTCAATCAGTTCATGCGCGTGCTGTAAAAGCAGCAAATCTGCTACACCGTACGTATATCTGAAAAGCATTTTGATATGAAAACTGAAATCGTTCATTTTTGAATCGTCATGTTGATTATGCAGGGCGGGAGGTGCACGCGCTTCGCGTACGCCAAGCTGCGCATGCACGCAAGTGCAAGGTCCAGAACGGCGATGTACGGTAAATGTAGCTGAAGTCGGACCAAGTTGCGTGAGTAAGGACGCGCACTAATATTATGCTATTCAAACTCCTCTCTAGGAATGTGCTCGGGTTTTCTTCCTGCAGCAATATCAGCTGCAGCTATTTGTTCACACATCATTTGAAAACTAACATATTTTCTAATCTGTAGGAGTCTATCTGCGTAAAACCTTCCAGGGGCTTCGTGAATGGCGCGTGAACACGTCTTCTCTTCTTCGAGTGCAGCAGCCATTCTCCATGCTCTCTCGCGTCACGTTGCCTGCATAGCAGACTTTTTTTAAGCTGCATGTTTGCTGTTTAGCACAGCGCTTTTGTTGTTGGCAGGAGCCAAAACGCTGATGTCGGTCGTGATCTTCGTGCGCAGCCGCTTGAGTTGTTGATTTGGTACTTGATCCAGCTCTTTGTGCTCAAACCTGAGGCGGCACCTGCGTTTTCAAGTCTTCGATGGTGCAGGGCTCACCGAAGGTTCATGCTTGGAGGTTTGCTGCTATCTGGGTACGGGAGATGCGAGCTGGCAAGCAGCAACAGCGGGTACTGGCTCGTTGGCGCTGGTATCGCTCATACTTGACGTGGTGGTTGACAGGAGAAATGAATAATGAGTCACATCTCCGAAGTTGTCGACCAGGATACCTCGTCAGCTTCGATGAAAGTGGCACAATAGTGGCTACACTACAATACTGAGAGATAACATCAATCGAAGGGACAATTATAAGAAGGGCTTCACCGAGGCGCTAAGGAACGACTGTGGTGCAAAGCAATACCTTTCATCATAGAAATCAACAAATCAACCTTTTCCATCGTTGTATTGACTATTCGCTGTATTCTTTCCTCTTCCCTAGCAAAACGCGTTCGCTTTTCAACCGATGTTTGTAGTTTGTCTAAGCTCAACGGAGTAGTGAGTACGATATCCTCACGACATCGAACTTTTGATAGCGCGACGTACGCTAACGAACCGCTTGGAATCGAAAGCAAGGGGAAAACAACTTTGTCGCAGGTTAGACCCTGCATCTTGTGGACGGTGATTGCATACGCCAGCCGTAGTGGAATGCCTTCTCGTAAAACTGTCAGATCACTTTTTTTTCAACTATCTTATCTAGGAACTACTAGTAGAATGTTAGCGACATCCGGTAAAAACGAAGGACCGACGTACATGTCTGTGATTTGAACTAGAATTATTGGCAATTCCATAACAGCCATGAATATTAGGTCGTAGATAACACCATTCGTGCCGTTGCAAAGCCCAGCAGCTTGCTCCATATTGAATGTTAGGGTCACTGGAGCGCCGACGGCAAGCTCTATAGTTCTTCCTACGACTCTGTCTCTATCTGGGTTGACAGACTCTGCATCTTCCAGCAAAGCTTTCATCGAACTCGCGGACAAATTCCTCTGCTGAGTGAGACGCTTCAATTTAACACTATGTTTTGAGCGAAAACGAACTATAGGGTGAGATTCATGTTTCAATCTATGGTTATTTGCATTTGCCACATCTGCATTGAGATACGCTATGTGTTTGCTTTCGAGGCCCAAACTGGCATTTGCATTTCTTTGTAGTATCTGGGGTTAAATAAATCGACATCCGCTTGCATCGGACACTTGCAACGAAGCCTCTGCAAGGCATCAAACCATTCTGGGTCAGCTTTTCCTCGAGTTTGGCTTGTGAGTGCGCATACTATCAAAATATTTTCCCAAATTTCGCGTCCAAGGAGCTAAGGTCGTGTTCTCGATAGCAAGAAAAACGTGATTTAGGGAGATAATTGCGTTTTAGCTGGAAAACAGCATCGCAAACACGAACAAGTTGGAATGTCATTTTCGCCACGGAGTATCATTATCTCCTTCTTTCTGGAAAAGAGGGTCATACCCGTTTTCCACAGAATGACGTTTTGAAATTCTGCAGTGCCTCGACGTTCGTATTGAATTTATTCTTATAGACAGTTTTGTTCCCTTGTTTTTATGATATGGTAAACCGTATCTTGGCACATGCTACCAGACGCACCTCACTTCTCAATTGATAGCGGACCCAACCAAGCACGTTGGTCACGAACCGTGTCACGAATGGACGGTTGACACTGCTCAAACAGCGCGTCGAACGCATCGGCGTTCATGTGGAAGTTGTCCCGGAACAGCTTCAGGTTCGGCGACGCGTGGATTGCCTCGAAAAAGTGGTGACCATTACCAGTTGTCAATCCCAACTAGCGCACTGCCTTCTCGTGCTCCTCCTTGCGCGAAATGTGCTGAACACGCAGCAGACGCACACACACGGCGATGGTAAACAGAAGCAACACCACGTTCATCGTTGCCCTGTGTTTCTGTTTCGAGTGAAGAGACACAGTCGAAAACGACGATCGACTTTTTTAATGTCGCGAACACGAAAATCATAATCAGATTCTACGGCTTGACGACGGAACCAGGACAAGGTCTTGGATTCCGCTGGGAATTACATTTTGCTTAAATGACAGCAGTCGCGAACACAACCTAAGTTCTCGCCTGAATGTTAGAGGTTGGCGTCGATAATGCATAAGGGATAACAGGATCTAGCTGTGCGAAATCGCCAGTAAAAATGACGTCCCGTCCACCGAAGGAAAGGTGACTGCATCTAGGCCATATCTCGCGCATTCGTTGGTCTGTCCAATACAGGATACCACAGGATATAACACCAAATTCATCGATAATAACAAGATGGACATTTTGGTATCGTTCTTGAAGCCGCTTAAGTTTTGCAGGGCCTCCTTTTACACTTGTTAAAGCGATGTAAGGGGTCGAGTACGCATTGTGCGAGAAAGACATCACCTCTAATGCAGAACATATCGTTTGCCCTTTGATGTTAAAAGCGGCAGTGCATTGGTGTGCTAGTAAAGGACACGTTTTGATGTTCGTCGAGTTGCGGTATGTTCGCAGAAAACACTGTGTAGATCTTTGACAGTGTGCTTTATCAACCAGCTTTTCCCACTCCCTCCTTCCCCGTGTATGACCATCTGCATGGGCTCGCAAATGGAGTTGTCTACTGAAGCACGAAATCTAGTCCGCGTTTGAGCCATAGAAAATGCAAAAGGTACCCACTGGGATTCATGCATTGACATGACTTGAGTATGGTTATTGCCGTCACGAATAGGATACTGGTAGCGACTACTCCGCAACTCTGTATTCCCTGTGAGATTATGACTTCGTTGTACATGTCGCTGCAGCTTTAGCCACGGTTTTACGTGGGTTTTAATACATGATTTTGCTCTAACAACGTCTTCATTACTGTAAGGGCGTTTTCCTGTCCATTGAATTGCTGTCGAAATAGTCGGAATTCCAGTATCGTTTCCGCTTGGCGCATTATCATCAGGTGCAATGAGACGAACCTCATCTAAAAATGATTCTGGGTCTACGAATACAAATTCTGAAGGTGGTAATGTCGAGCACACTTCGGTAGATCTGGATTGTTTTAAAGTATCCAGACCACGTTTTCGCTTTAGTTTCAGACTAGACTCCTGTTGAAGTTCGCTATCAAGAACGCCTTGTTGCTCCTGCTCGAACATCGCTACGCACTCATCATCTGTCTGAGGCAGCTCGTCCAGCGATCGCCATGCTTTATGAAGAAATATCTCAGCGAAACAAAAGTTTGGGTTTGTCAAATCGGCTGGAAACCGCGGCGTTCCTCGAACTACATGTTATTTGCATCGAAGTTTATAAAGCCTTCACCATGGCTTCGCTGCCAATGATCCGTTTGAGACTTTGTATCGGACATTTTGTCAACTAATTAATGTTTTTCTCCCAATGTAGCGAAGCTCATATCTCCAAAAGGTGTGTCAAGAGGGCGGGCCATATAAACTTTTTCAACTGCCTCAACGCGGATCGAGTCGCTGCGATCTATACCCATTTCAATGTCTCGTAAATCTGAAGCCTCCACCATGTAGTATGTAAGGCTATGCCTCATTACCTTGAGTCGTGTTACCTGTCTAGATTTTCCATATAGACGTAATTACCTAAGAAATTTATAGTATGCTTCCCGAGCGCTGACTTCACGGATTGACAATGTTGCGTTGGCGACGTGCTTCAAAATTGCGTAGTTGGGTAAGCTGGGGTCACAGCGCTTCACAACACCCGTAATTACTTTCCGAAACCGCAGTGTGTCTGGTTCAGCTTTGCTTACGTATGCTGCGGTGTACTCGGCAGCCCCATAGGCATTACCGATTAACTGAATATTCATATTAGCTCGCCAAGAAGACAAAATAGCAGGGAAATAGTTATTGATGGTGGGAATATCTCGTTTTTAGATGTACTTGCATCGATGAAATTCCATCGGCAGCATTACTCAATTCAACTTCAGTATTTTTACGAATGTCTTTAGGATAGCCAAATCTGCATTTATCTCCGTGTTTACGGCACGAAGAACAGGTATAGCAAAAGTGCTGTTGCACGTGATGCACTACACGAGAAATATCGCACTCCCATTCAGGTGAACTAGGGTCAAGAGGTCGGTCAGACAATATATCTAACTTACTTTTAGTTTCACTAGGGCATGTAGCGCATGTGCAATTTTCGAGCTCTGCTGATTCTGTTGCCAGTACAGACATTACGCTATCGACGTAGGATGCAAGTTTGTTTCGACCTAGCTCGCTCTCTGATAGGTACATCATGTCAGGAGCATCCTGAACCCAAAGTAGTGCATGAATGTGAGGAGATCCACGGTGCTGAAATTCAACCCTCCAGAAGAAGTCGACAATTTCTCCTAGTGGCTTAGCCTTGCCATGCAGCATGTGTTTAAAAAAACATCAAATCGCATATTGAAATGACGTGCAGCTAGGTCGGGGTTCACACTTAGATAGCGTCGCCGCTCATTACTACTCAGTTTTCTAGCATCGTCGAATGATAACGACGGGTTGCATGATCGAAAGAAGTCAGGCCAAATTGTGTCCGCGACGCTCAAAGTGAGGCAAAATGTCGGCCAACGTGAAGGCAAAGCTCTGCTGCCTATCATACCCATTAGAGCATCGCGAACGTTTGATCAATACAGCCCACTACCTCGTACACCGCGAAAAAATGGCTTCAATGCTTCCAGTAGTTTCGTCGCAGAATGCATTTCACCTTTTACTCCTTCGGAACAACCTGTTTGGCTAGGATTGATTTCATTAGGGGCTGACACAGTCTTTAAATTGATTCGTCGAACAATTCCATCGATTTGACGCCTCTGGATTAGATTCAGACAGAAGAATTTAAAGTTCCCGTGTATGATGAAACGCCGGTTGTGAAATTTCATCAGATGAGCACAATATTCAGCTAATTGATAGGTATGAAGGCGCTCTTCGATATCTTCCAGTGGGTTCAAACGACCTTATCCATCCAGAAAAAGAGTGGGGAAGCAGTTCTGCATCAGCATGTTTGTAGTATATTCGTGCATGATATCAGTTTTACTATTTAGTTCAGCAGTTGGATACAATTCATGTCCGGCAGCTGTCCTAGCAACGTTTATAATCTTTTCAGCTTCTGTTTCTCCATTGGAAGAGTCTGCTTCTAGCTCAATCGACTCATTAATAGGCATTGATTGACATTGCTGGTTCTCGTCTGGTAGCTGGCTTCGCGCAGCTGCTGGTACAACACTATCATGCTCAACTTTGTTTTCCTTACTGCCATCGATATAAGTATCTGTGGGAGAATGCCCACTGTCAGGACTCAGCTTGTTTGCCTCTTCTTCTGTTATATCAATGCATGGAATATCTGTACTAGACTCGACATTCTCAAGAGTTGTTAAGTTTTCATCTTATATACTTGCATTTTTGTAGAGTGGATTATTCAGTATGAGCCATTGTAAATGCACATCGAATCAAGTTGGGGTGGACTCTGAAGTAGGCTTCTCCATTGTTGTTTTTGGACTGTAATAAGGCTACGCCAGACTTAGTAAGTGGGCGAGGCAACGACATAGTTACTTGGCGGACAATAGTTAATTGCATTGCCTCGAGTGAACTCTTGATGATCCTTGTATAGGTTAACACAAGTTGTAAACGATATCCCCAGTCCTATCAATCTAGACTCCATACGATTAAGTACAGCTAGCTCTGAAGGTACAGGTGTGAGACGAAATCCACTCGTTCGGTTAAACTTGGGTATCTGTCTTTTGACCCTTTCGCGGTACAAGGGCGCATTTCTCGCCCTTTAAGCTACTTCTCAAAATACAGTAAGAAATCCCCCTCTAAAAGGGCGCAAAATGCGCCCTTTTACATAAGTTCAAGTTTGTTTCTACCGTCTTTTATAACATATCATAAACGGTACATTCAGAAATCTCCCATCATACTGAAACCAAGTAACAAACGTATATCAGGCACTATCATCAAATCATTGAAACTGATTTGTTACAAGAGATATGCAATGCGAGTACCGTGAATTTGTAAAAGGGCTATTTTTGTGCCCTTTAACAATCAAATGACTTACACTTGTATACTATAGTTTACCGAAGTGGCTCGCGAAAGGGTTAAGGAGTGACAGATTACATCTGCAGCACAGCCAAAGAAAGCAGCGTTTCTTGCTATCTGGTTTGGTAAGTGCCGCTGTGAGTATCTCGCAAGGAACATTCGCATTTCGGAGCGGAGCGAAAAACTGTTCCTTTGGATTGAAAAGCATTTTAACAAGTCTAGTGGATTTAATAAGTTCACCGAAACTCCCGCATATCTTGAGCAGAGGATCGTCAATATCGTCGAAGAACGCTACAAAATAAAATACCGTGTCAACATGCTTTTCGCGACACCTCTCGTTCGTTCATTGTTACCTTCTGCATCTGTTAATTGGTTCATCCGTTGTTGGGCCCACTCCAGTCCCAGCTTGACCTTCTTACATCGTCCAGACCAATTCTAAGCTGCTGCATTTCTTTTTTGCGTCTCCGCGAAACGATCATTGCGGGCTGTTGATTCAAGGACCTCGATTTCTTCATGACGAAGTCGGTGCTGTGCTCGCTCATGTTTTTTTACCAATCTGGACAGCCGAGGATTTCCTTTTTAGACTTCTTATAGTCTTTTGGATTGCACTAACGGCCCAGTGCTGCTTGGCTCTCACCATATCGTCAACTGCGACCTCTGCTCCTTTGCATCTATGAGTGAAGCTATTGTGATGAGGTGGGTCGAAAAGATCTCTCCGAGCCCATCGGACCGAACAACCATGACGGACCCCGACCCGTGACCAAGAGTGGGCCGATCATAGATGCCGCAGTGGCGTACACGCCAATCTCAGCTTCAACTTGAACTGGCTTGTGATTGAACCCAAGTCCGATCAGATCGCCTGAAGTGTTCCCGGATCCTAGGTGATGAATCCCAGAAGCGAATCGACAAGATGTTCCAGCTGATGTAATTTGACGTGGAGTCCCAGCATTGACGTTGTAGATTCCGGGTCGTGTGTTTTGATCCCAGGTTTGAGTCTCTGCTTGCGGAAGTATTCCCGGATCCCAGCTTTCAGCGAGATCTTTCCATGGGTATCCAGTATTGTGAATCCCAGCTATATTTGGATATCTGGGGCGATAGGCCAAGTCGCCAGGAAACAGACCAACCATTCTGATTGGGCAAAAATACTACGAGGCTGACGACACACAATTCAAGCGAAGATCATCTCGAAAGCCGGGCGTATGCACGCATCAAGAAATTCCTCTAAATCTTGTGCCTTAGTAATGGCCATGTCATACTCGTAAATCATGAGACGAATAGTTTCTCCCATCGACCCCACGCTTGCTCAGTCTTAGCGCTGTCGACCAAGTGTCGATTCCCTTTAAACTGCATGATCTTATGTCACGCGGTCTCTGCAGGGGTCTCAACAATCCAAGCTCCTTCCTGCTTCGTAGCCTGGCTTTTAACGCGGGAACTGAATTTGAGCCATAACTTGTGCATAATGTCTTGGAATGTCGCGCCATTTACAGCGAAGTCATCTAACGTCTCGCCCGATGTGTCGCGCTGCCCGACCGTGCTCTTCACAATCGGTCGAACAATCGACTGTTGACGATGTTGCTCCTCAGCTGATGGTGCAGCTGGAGATGTTAGAGACGCACGAGTAGATCGACCAGCGTGCGTTAGGGGACTACAGCATGCGTTGGCGCCGCTGGTGACGCAACCGGAGATGTGGGAGACGCAAGGGTTGGTCGACCAGCGTGCGTTGGGGGACTTCGCACTCGTTGCGGATATGGCGACACCCGGATGAACAGCTGTATGTGGCCATCACCAGCAGACGACGCTTGAGGAGGCGTTCTTTGGTGTCGCGCTTGAACGCGTCCCGCTGCTGGCGAGCTATGCCTTCTTAGACTCGCTTCATTCCGCGAGCTTGGGGTAGCTAGGCTTGCGATCTGTTCTTCATCGTCGACCGTTGCGATCTATCACGAAGCTTACTCACGGAAACCACTTCGATTATGCATATTTTATGAAATTACAGAGGGAGGTCGATTGACTGGCAGTTGGTTCATCCAACCGCCTTGTCCAATTTTGAGTAGAACCCACAATAACAACCACCGTGAAGGGTCGCTGAAATCTTTCCATGAAGTGACGTCATCGAAGGTCGACTTGGGTACAAATCAGTCGTGACGCGCTGACAGAGTACAACACTTCGAAGTCATTTAGTCAGTCACAAATCCGGATCCGTACGCGCTGAAAGACCTCGAATGTTCAACCTGATTTCGGCCAATCGTAGGTCACCGTTTTATTCAAGCGCGCCCAAGTCAACCCGTTCGCATCCGTCGCTCACCCAAAGTCAAGATGTAGCCAAAGATAGTGGAAGCCCTCGCCCTTAGCTCAGTAGGACCTTGCATTTGCATGTGTTATTTTCAATCAGAGTTCAATTTGCCCCGTAGACCGCAAGCGAGATTCGATCAGCCTCGACAAGCACTGTTCCACTTGTGGAGCAGGTGGTAGGCGGGCATAAGGTGATCATCCAAATAAATTCAACTCCAGTTAACAAAGTGGTGTGTCCGAGTGTGGAGAGCTTCGTTATTTCATATTCCCACACGCGGGTCTTCTGTTTCGGCGGTTCTCCTGGCGGTGCTTCATATTTCGGGAGGGAGGCGATCTTCCCTGAGTTTTCAGCAGAGCAATATCCCGGAATAGTGGTTTTCGGAGTTGCTGGTTTCGTGGTGCAAGTTCCCGAGATAGTGGTTCTTGGTCTTGTCTTTCTCGCCTGAATAAGGCGTGGTGTGCGGAAGTCCCAGCGTGACGCGAATGCGCTGAATTACGACAGGTCTACCCAGACCAACAATTCACCAAGCCGTCCCAGAGGCTCAGGGTCGCAAAGAGAAGAAGTGGAAGTTGAGTCGGACTCCCGGATCCCGGAAGTCCCGAGCCGTCCCAGACTCCGGGTCGCGAAGAGGTTGCGTTGGGTAATCCGCTCAAACTGGTGAACCCCTCCTGATGAGCTTTGTGGGAATATGAGTAAAGTAGCTGAGAGTGTAACACAGAGGCGGTGATTAATAAATCAACATTAGATTTCATGTAGGTCGGGGATATGGGTTGTCTTGAAGATCCCATCGATAGTACGTATCCGGGCCCCACGAACTCTGAATTTAGATATGATAGTGTGGTGAGGTGCCTTCAGAAATCTCGGACTGCCTTGAACTCGGATCACTCGACTCTCAGAACGAGAGTCGGGCGGGCGTGTGTGTACCCTCCTGTGATCCCTTGCTTTGGGTTCTTCCTCAGGCTACGCTGTGGGCCCAGACAAATGTCGGCCACACCAGCTGTCTCCGATTCCAGTGAACTCTAAACACACCCAGAGTCGAAACTTGGCCCTTGCTCGGCTTGACCCTTGACAGCACGTGTCGTATCTTCGCCCCAAATGCCCGGGGATTTCTTCGTATATAAACTTCACTCCACACAAACGCTGTCCTCTTCTTTCCAGACCTGGGACCAGGTCTTGACGGCCTCTTCTTTCCAGACCTGGGACCAGGTCTTGACGGCCTCTTCTTTCCTTCTGCGGTTCCGGCTTAGAACCGCGTACCAGCCTCCGCTCTTGCTCCTTCTAGTTCCGGCTTAGAACCGGGATACTCCGCTTCCACTTCTTCTCTACGCTACTAGCCACCGTGAATGCCACTGGTGCCCTCGACCAGCAACATGAACTGACGACGCGACTGGGCTAAGCACCATTGCTATCTTGCTAGAACTTCTGCAGACTTCTTAGCGCCATCAGCAAAAGAAGGCAGCTGCAACGATCCAGCGGCTCTACCATCACCGTCAGATGCTGAGCAGTGCAACTCGGCTTCCAGGAGCCACCGCGACAGCCAGACTTGCGTGCTGTCTGGAACGCATCCGCTTCTGTCCGTGACATCCTATATGGCGCCTCTTCCTCCCCATCCACCCACGGCAGCAACCACAGCTACCCGCCGCTGTTTCGTAGGCATGCAAGACTGTAAACTACCAGTATCAGCGTTATATATAGTAATTCGTATGAACGAAACTCAAGTTGCGAAGTATGGATCGAGGCAGCAATATAGCAACTACAATGTTTGTCTTTGCTAGCGCTATGGCAAAGATTGAATAATGTCGTCTACAAAAAGCATAACCCACTGCAACTTGTTTTATCGCACATGCATCTCTTTGTCTATGCATGACGTCGTATATGCTGTCGTAGTGCAGCGACCTCGTCCATAATACAGCTATTCTAATGAGATGTCGAAGTACAGCAACCTTGCATCGCTGTTAGAGTACAACGACCCTGGCCCGCTGTCGGAGAGCAGCGACATTGGCTCTCTGTCGGAGTGCAACAATCTCACGACGCCGACGGAGCGCTGCGACCTCGGCCCGCTATCGAAGCACCTAGTACCGCTGTCTGAGTACAGCAGTGCCGTCGGGGTACAACGACCACACGCCTCTGTGCGTCAGCCCACACGCCCTGCCACCGCTGCGCTTCGGCCCCCACGCTCTGCCGCGCACCTCGATCACCTCCACAGTGCCAGTCTCATCTGCCGCTGGACAGAGTTCTTACCTATCTTTTTACGAAAGCTATAGAATATGAGAGGTAATGAGCCCTCAATAAGGGTTTCTAAGGATGTACAAATTGCTCTAAAAAGTGGTCTTTACGTCTTTTCCTAGGTCTCCCATACAAACAGGCGATTTCCCTGTTCCATAACATTGACCGTCGGCTTTAAGGACATATTGCTATACAAACATCAATGGGTCTCTAAATATAACTTGATATTTCGACCCGACGTTAACGAAACTTGTGTTTTTAAACCCAGTTTTTTTTTTCGTTTGTTGGCCTCCATGTAGAGTAATTCTAAATTGTGACCCTAACCCATTTGAATAATTAATACCGACCCTTTGTAAAAAGTAAATCAGAGAGTAAATGTGAGTCGTAAAAACCAACTAAATAGGAGTAGCACATGATTATAGGGGGACTTCGTCCCAAACATCGCGATCTCACACCCTGTTGTGCCAGGAGTCGAGTTCGTACGCCAAAGCGCCAAGCTTGACGATATTTAGGATCTGCCACGTGTGACACGCTGTTTTGACGTCAGCTTTGCCGACACCGGGGATGCGCGTCTGACATTCGCCTGTGTCCTCGGGACGAAGCCCTGGTCCAGGGATCCTTGCCAGCTCAACGGAAAGGCAGCATCTTTTTGTCGCTGCGCACAGCTGATGCTCTTCGGCCATATATTATAATAGCCCCGAGTTCATGTTAAAATGAACGAACTATAGATACACGTAGCGCTCAGAGCATGACAACTGCGGTTGCACTGGTCAGCTGCTGTCAGCAGGAGACCTGCGCGCTCGCAGATCCGGATGCAGTCAGTAGCGTTCGATGTGTGATAGAGCTCCTGTCGCAAAACCAGGCGAGGTTGATGCACCGACGCCGCCATCGGTCATGCCGCCACTGGGATCCGCTGTTGCTTTTTTAGCATTATTTGAGCACTGCATACCGGTACGCAGCGCACAATGCGAAATCGCTCTCAGAACTATAATGCGCACGCCACGTGGCGACTTCGTAAAATAGTTTTGGATATCCCCCACGTGATCAAAGCTGGCATGTACCAGCAGAATCTCGAAGCAAGCGAAGCCGAACCTATTGTAAGCAAATCAAATCCTACTGTATTACTATTTTAATAAAATAGTAATAGGTTGCGTTCCGGTCGGCAAACTTGAGTGCCAGGTACAGGTTGCACTCAACTGCGATGTGTTCATCTTACGTGTCGAGGGCGGCAGGCGTCGGCCATCGCCGCGAGAAAAGGTTTGTGGGCAATCATGTTCCTGAGCTTCGACAAGCTGAAGCCCAGGTAGGAGCGCACGAGAGCGTCAGGCGGTCCGCACTGAATACTTTACCTCTGGCTGCAGTGCAAGTGTTGTCTGCTGAAACCCTATCCTTTGCACTGTTACATGTACGAGACCTCACTTTTTCCCGTTTATGCTCGCCATGTTTTCGGAGCCTTCCGTCCTCGACACGCATGCAGCTCGAGCTATCCTGGCAGCTTCTGCCTTAAGCACTTGCTTTGGTAGAGCACTTGTGTGCCGCCGCAGTGGTCGGAATGCCCCCCCCCCCCCCTGGTTTGCCGTCGTGAAACGCTCGGAATTTGTGAAATTGCATCAAGTGCAACATCATACAAACTCCAAGACAAATCGTGACGCGACACACGCGCGTACACCTGTACCTGCTGTATGGCTCCTGTTTGTGGGTCGCGGTGTCGCCATCAGAGAGGGGGCAGGTGCTGGGTTGTTCGCGTTTCTGCTCTGGCCTTCAGTTCCAGTTCTCCCCAGCAAGCAGCAGAGCCAAAGAAGAGAGAGAGGACCAGACACAGGATGGATCTCTCCATGATACTCAGCCCCGCCCTCGAGGAATGCTCGCTTCCTCCGCCGCCCTCTGCTCAGCGAGAGCCCAGTCGGAAATGGAGCGCCGACGAGCTCCAGTGCGCGGTGGCGATCCTCCAGGATTTCCAACAGCCTTTGGACGAACCTGCACACGACGTCCGTGGCAGAGATGGCGATCAGCCACCGCGGTACTACCCAGAACTGCGGTTCAACCAGGAACAACATGTTGATGTTAAGCCAGTCTTCACTCGTTCCGACGACGCCGTCGTCAGGACCGCAGATGACCGCAAACGTGGAAAGGAAAACAAAGAGGCAAAAGCCCAGTCGCAGCAGCAGAACGCGTCCTTCTCCACTGCAGATGGGGACGACATCATGTCCAAGCTGGACCTGCTGGTCCAGGCGGACGCCATCATCAAGCGTCGCCGCCCGAAGAAGGCGCCGTCGTCCCCCGACAAGCCCCAGTATCTGCGTAGCGGGGTATGGTCTCGTGCAGAGGAAGAGTACGCAGCAGCGCTCGTGTCGTACTTCCTGGAAGGTTTGTTAGACTTGTCCGAGGGCATGACGCTACGCAAGTTCCTGGCCGAGAAGCTTTGCTGCAATCGCCGTCGTGTCTCGATGAAACTAGGCACAGAGTCGCTGGCGGGTCAGAAAATCCCGAGGAAAGTTGGCGCCTCGGCGTTTGTTGCTGCTGACCCTCCTCCAAGCTATAAGCAGCGGCAGGAAGTTAAGCGCGTACTTGACGAACTCCGAGAGGCCAACTTCTCTTCCGGGCAGTTGTACGGCAGCTACCCTGACGAAGACGACGAAGGCTACAGCCACCTACAGCGCAGACTGTTTAAGCTAGATGAGGACGACGAAGGCGATGGTTCCGTTCGTTTCAGCCAGAGCAAGAGGCAGTCAACTCGTAAGGACTTCAAGCCCAAGCGCCGCAAGCCCACAATCATCCGCACAGGCTTCGAGTCGCCGGAAGAAGAAGAATTTGTCACTACCATGTTCGAATACTTTATGGCCGGTGCTCTCGGCCTGCCTGAAGGCACGAAGCTCGTGAGCTATCTGTGCCGCCAACTAGGTTGTACGCCGAAGCAGTTGTCTATGAAATTAGCGCCGCGGCGCATGGGCGAACGCAAGTTTCCAGATAACGTTGGCTCCATCACTTATATGAATAAGGAGGTTGGAGATGCCTCACCGGATAGCTCCGACGACGACAATTTTTCTGAGGAGCTGTTCGAAATCGAGAGCCGCCTGACCGAGCTGCGTCTTGCTCATGAGGAGGCACACAAGAGCGCTCCCCCCGCGAAGTCGACGCCTGTTAACAGTAAGCATGAGCGCAAGTTTAGCACGGCCAGTGTGTCAAGCACGAGTACAGCCAAGTTCGCCAGTACGCCAATCGCTAGCCCTGTGCGTGCCTTCCGCCGGAGTGGCCCATGGTCTCATGATGAAGAAGTGTTTGCAGCAGCACTGATTGAGTGCTTCTTCAGGGGAGTGCTCGACATTGCTGAGGGGACTACGCTTCGTGCTTTTCTGTCGTCGCGACTGTGCTGTAACCCCATGCGCATCTCCAAGAAACTCGCCAGTGAGTGCATCGCTGAGATACCGATACCGAAGAAGTTGGGAAGCTCGACCTTCGTGCACCGTCCCGAAGCGACACTGGAGGAGCAGACTGAGGCCGAGGACGCTCTACAGAGATTGCAACACTTGTATCTGCACTCGAGTTTGAGAAAGGGTTACTCCGTGTCGGGCTCCAAGCGCCCGCGATCGTCTCGCGCTGTCGCTGCTATTGATACGGACTCGGATTCCACCGAGTTGGACTCGGATGTCTCCACCCGCCCACGCGGAAAGAGCCCCGAGAAGCTTCAGAAAACGGTGAAGACGCACTCTCCAGCCCAAGAAGCACGGAGGCAGCGCTTCCACAAGCCCCACGTCGGCCCCGAGTAGGCACGGCACCACTAAAAGAGCAGCTGGGCTAAAGGCCTTGGTTCGTGATGGTAGACCAAGTTATAAGTCTATACGGTTTGAAGTGTCATTAAAAAAATCATAACACGCAATTGCCTTCGCCGCCTCACACCTCGAGTGTGGTGTGATCGACGGCAAACGCGTTGCAGTGCTTGCTCGAGGAACCATACGTTTGGACGCAAAACGTGCAGGTAAAGAAGACTGCCTCGAATGAATTCACGTACATGTACACGTGACGTCCGGAATTGTGCACAATATCCACTGTACGACCTTGGGCATGAGGCTCATGATGAGCCATTCGTGTTCAATACGTGCAACACAGCAAGAGGGATACAATGCCAACACGTCCTACTGGAGTTTTGGGAATCTTGCTCCAACTACGTCGGTTTGTTTGATTGTTCTTGCCACTGAAGTGCATGCGGCTCACAGGTTGAGGCAGCGCGGAACACTTTTGTTAACGTACCAACTTCTTTGCGGGCATACATGTTGAAGCTGTTGCACCTTTCCGACGTTATTTGTGGCCGATGGACGAACATAGGCACCAGTCAAATCCCCAGGCGTGTAGTCTATGAAACCTGCTGCACCGCCCACAGCATCGCGACGACTGCGTCGTCTCCGGTCGCCCGGTGTAGCGGTGCCTCGCCGACTGGTTCCAGGACTGCCACCAGTGGTGCAGCGCTCGCGAACGCCTGGCGATCCTTCACCGCGCGTCAACAGAAGTCCACGCCGACTGGTGGATAATTCTACAGACCTGGCGGTGATTCGAGAAATCGATCAAGATGATACTGCGACTAATAACCAAGTCACGAGACCAACAGACACGGTGCGCGTGGTAGTACGATGCCGGCCCATGAACACAACAGAGCGCGCCAGAGGCGATCCACCGCTATTTCGCTTTCCTCTAAAGGAGTCTGCCACGCTTCAAGTCGTGTCCTCCGCAACCAGTGGAAATAGCAACAGCTCTGGACCGGCACGTGAGCTCGTGCGCAGCTTCCAGTTCAACCTGTGCGCGTCAGAGGAGCTTTCGCAAGGGCAGTTTTTCCGCGCGTGTGGCGTGATCCCGCTGCTTGAGTCAGTGACGGAAGGGTATCTCGCCACGGTTTTCGCTTACGGACAAACAGGATCAGGCAAAACGTACAGCATGTCGGGGCTCGACGAGCTCTTAGCAGGCACAAATTCGCGAGAGGGGGGGTCAAACAATGCGGTGGAGCTCTCCGATGGGCTCATTCCACGAGCTCTCAAGTACCTCTTTGCGCTATTAGAGCAAGCGCCCACAGATGTGAAGACAGTCGTCCGCGCGTCATATTGCGAGATATATAACGAGCAGGTGTTCGACCTGCTGAATCCTGGCTCCGGTGCGTTGAATGTGCGGTGGAATTCACGCGCCGGCTTTTACGTGCAAGACCTCCTCGTCGTCCGCTGCGACTCACTCTCCGATGTGCTGGCTGTCGTAGATGAAGGTCATCGAAATCGGCATGTTGCGTCACACAGTATGAATGCCGACTCAAGTCGCAGTCACTCGCTCCTCACAATTCACGTGGATCGCAACGAGACGCAAGACTCGGACAGCGGGCATAGCAGTGTCACTCGATACGGGAAAATGAGTTTTGTGGATCTCGCTGGTAGCGAGCGGTTGAAAGAAACACGATCCAGCAACGCTGAGGAGACCAGCAACATTAACCGTAGCTTGCTTACTCTAGGCAAAGTCATCTCAGCGTTGGCAGCATCATCGACCAACAACAACTCCAGCACTACGAGCTCAAACCATTTCATTCCGTATCGTGACAGCAAACTAACAAAACTGCTGATGGACTCCCTGGGAGGGCAAAGCCTGACACTTATGATCGCTTGTGTATCGCCGTCTGCTGCCGCGCTGGAGGACACGCTCAGTACACTAAATTATGCTACACGAGCGAAAAACATCCGAAACAAACCAGCAGTCCAGGTGGATCCGATTGAGTTGGAGCTTAGCAATCTGCGGCACGAGAATCACGTTCTCCGGACTGAAAATGACGCACTTCGCCTGCGGCTACGACTGGCTGGCCCAACATCAAGCCTATCGGCTAACCAGCTCCAACGACAGCCAAGTCTAGCATCCATCCCGTCCAGCTCGCGCTTACTTCCATTACAAAATGTGTCACCGTCCTCTCGTTCTGTCCCAAAGCCCTCGCTCCCTTCTCCTTCACGGCTTCCATCTTCGCAGCCCAACCAACTCCAGGTGCTTCGGGACGACCACGAGAAACTGACGCAGCGGGCCCTTGCAGCGGAACAGAAGTCGAAGCAACTAGAAGCAGAGAACAAGGCTCTCCGGCAAAACCAAAATCGGCATCTCTCTCAGCAGCAATCTTCTGCTCGCCAAACCAGTGATAACAGTCCAAGCAACGAGATGAGGCATTTGCAGGAGCAGGTACATCAATTGCAACAGCGAGAGCAAGAGCTAATGCACGCTTTGGTACGTACCCATCGCGTCTGCATCTTCCACCAGAGCAAGTCTGACGATTTTCCAATAAACTGTTTTATGATTTTCCGCGCAGTCTCGACGAAGTCGTGGGTGGCGTGACGTACAGGAGTCTGGTGAGTCGGCTAGGCATCATTAGTGCATCATCAAGTGGAAGTGAAAAAAGTAATTACAATCAGTAGAATGCACGTGAAAATCGCGGCCGCACTTATTTCTAGTGCACTTTGACGGGGTGCTGAAATTCATCAAGGTGCAGCCTACGCATGATCGACTGCCTTCAACGAACCTTGGCGTCATTCCTACAGAGAAACCGGTTCACTTGTATAGCAGCAGTCACCACTAAGGATGCTGGGGATTTCGAATGACGAAGCACTTCGAAGAAAGGCTGGAATTGGTTAGCGTTGGCATCAAACCGCACTCACATCACTTGAGTGTTCTTGTTTCCACACTGTTGAGATTGGCACCAGGGGGGAATTCGTTTGTCCACCATCTTCGAGAAATTCCGTTTTTCACTTCACCACCGGCTTTTCGGTAGGTATACATGTAGCCACGCTATCATCTCTCTTCACCTGATGATGTGTTGATACTCGTGCTCAGGACTCCCGATTGGGGCAATCTGAAATCTACAATGAAAAAAATGGCGCACGTAGTTAACTATGCATTGCACCCACAAAGAAAAAGGTAAGCAAGTTTGACGGTTTTACGACGAGTGATAATAATAATTGGTCTTCATGTCTGGCAGAAATAAATAAATTTATGAAATTACCTCGCCATTGTCGGAAGCCCTGTTCGTGCTTCATCGTTGGATGGCGCGAGTGAAAGAACTTTTCTTGCCACCCACTCCCTTCCTTTGCCTGGTGCTTGGCGAGCGAGAAACCACTTTTTGTGGAATGCGGTATTCTGCCACGCTGGCAATAATTCTTTCAGCTTTGCAAATATTATTATTGCAAAGAATTATTCCTTTCCACGGGTGTACAGAAACGTGTCTTGAACAGAATTAATGTTCGGCACACCACGCTCAATTGGCATCATGGCGGCGTCCGAGGCGAAGCCCGCTCTCAAGAAGATGCTGTGGCTCAAGCGCTTGAAGGGGGCCCTGGACGACGACGACTCGTCCGACTCCGCGTCGCAGCTTTCGGAAGCGACGCCCACGAAGGTGGCGAGGGAGAAGAAGCCGGATCCGGGCGGGGGGTGCCTCAAAAAGCGGCGGCGCGAGGAGGAGTCGGGGCCTGCAGACAAGCGCAGCCAGAGCGAAGGGAGGCGCCGCCACAGCGCCAAGAGCCCCAAGCGCGCTGGGAAATCTCGTCGAGCGTCCGCCGAGAGCAGCAGCAGCGAAGATGCGGTCGAGATTCGGCTGGGGAGGGCAGCGCGTCGTAAACGGTCGAGACGGGAGGCTGCAGATGGCTCAAAGACGGCCAAGTCGCCTGTTGGTTCAGCGAAGGCCAAGGCGTCCCGAGAGCAGCGAAAGCAAAAGCTGCGTGCTCTTCGACACGACACTGGAGAGGACGCGAGGCTCACTGCCTTCAAGTTTAAACGGCAGCAATCCTATGAAGGGTTTAAGGAGAAGGAGAGAGTCTGGATGCGAGCTATTCGAGCACGGGGAGTTTCTGGAACTGATGCAGATGTCGAGGATGAAGTCGACCCAAAGCCACGCCCTTCGCTTCTCGGTAAAGGCGGCATATCTGGAGAGCACAAACCTGTAGCTTCGAAAAAAATTCGTGAAAACGAAATGCTGCTTACGGCAGCTTCTTCAGCCGCTAATCCAGATCCAGCCGAGCGTGGAGGGGAAGACATTGCGAATTCCGCTGTGATCACTAAAAATGCCCAAGTTGGCACAGCGAAGCCGACAGATAACGAGGACGAAAGCATCAAATGCTCTGCGGTCACGAATGAGCAACTGGAACTAGTGGCCAATAAGGAAGGGCGGGTAGAGATGTCCAACGTCGAGAGCGGAGCATCTGTTGAGCCGCTGACAGTGAAACCCGATGACAATGACGAAAAGGACGAAAAGACCAACGGCGTCACTACCGGTAGTGGCAACAATGTTGAGTCTGTAATCCATGAATGCAACGAGGAAAGGCAGGCAACTCCCGTGGCGGCTGTAAACACGTCTGAGTACAAAGAAGTGCGAATCGGATCTTATGTCATCGCGAGCAACACAATTTCAGAATCTATGGAGTTGGAACAAGGTCAAGCGGTGTGTTCAACTAAAAGCTTGACTGATCCATCGGAAGCGCAAACTGGAGATGAGGAGAAAAAATGTGCCGTGAAGAACGAGCAAGTACTGCTCGACGCTACACCAATCCCAAGGAAAACTGCTAAAAGTGAATCAGCCACGGTTGCAAATGCTTCGGCGTTTGTGATTCCAAAGCGTTCTTTTGCAAAACCAGAGAGTCAGACAGATCCAGATCGGGGGCAAGTGAACATGGGTGATATCAAGCGCTCATTACAGCCCCGTGTTCCCGTCGTATTGAAACCGCTGCTGTCTCCTGAATCGAGCCCGCAGTTGTCAAAGCTTGCTTCTATACGACCCCAACGGAAGCGGAAGAAGAATCCTGTGCCTGTGAAGCATGTGGCGATTTCTAAGCAAGATCGAGTCATGATGCGCCTGTCAAAGAGGCGTAACTCCATTTTCATGGCAACAGCAGAGTTGGCGGTTCGATCGTCTGACGTTAGAGATTCTACTAAGGCACCAGCACCACGCATGATTGGGTATGAGGTCTTCGATGTCAATGGAAAAGTGCTGCCTGATTTGATCTCTCGCTTGAACTGCGCTACGAAGCATGAAATTGAGTCGAATCGGGACTCGTACGCGGCTTCGTTCTTTGGTGTGTCACTTTCCGCCCCAAAGTCTAAAGAAAAAGCAAACCCAGAATCTGATGTGTATATCAGCGACAAAGCCAAGACACGCGAAATTAACTGCTATGAAAAACTTCGTTTCGAGCGACCCAGGGACAGAGAGTTCTATCAGCAACGAATGTACGGGACAACGTTCGTGCCGCAGTCATTACGCGGATGGATAACTGTGATTATTCGCAACGCGCGTTTTGAGCGGAGGTCCACCGGCATCCGTTTCAATCAGGATCGTGACCGTGAGGAGTTTGCTGCATCATTGGTGCAGCGCTATAAAATCAACAAATCCGTACCGCGCTGCGATATTCCACGCGAAAATTGGCAGAGATTGATGAAGAATCAACCTGGTACGGTATATTTACACTACTACAATCGCGAGGACGCCAAGCAAGCGTCACAAGTCTTCCGGGATGACTTTGGGAACCCTTTAGAGTTGAAAACGGAGTATAAGGCGGGCGTGGTTATCAGCCCAAGCTCTTCCCCTGCTGCAGATGTGAGGTTCCAAAACACCCCGAGGCGATCTTGTTCAAGTGAACGAAGTGCACCGAGGCCGTCTCCTCTTTCATCGCAAAATGGGAGCGCACGTAGTACCCCATTACGGCAACGAGATCGGCTTCTTGCTTTGAAAAGCGGTAATCGGTCCTCGAGGTACGATCGTGGCCCACCACCTGCCGCATCGCCATGGTCCAGAGATGGGGGCCGATTTGGTCCTTCTTTAAGCGGAAACAAGCGCCCACGTAGATCCAGATCTAGGTCTCGCTCGAGAACCAAGCCGCTCCTTGATGAGTACGATCCAGCAGCTCAAAACTCAAGAGCTTCATCAACATCAGTCGAATCAAACACTCATCTGCAGAAACCAAAGGATGAAATGGTGCCACATAACCACGAAGGAACTGATGCTCGCAGTAAGAGTGGCGATGGCACTCCCGCAGAGCAGCGTGCTGCGTCTCTTTCTCCGCTTCGGCCATCAAACAGTTGCCAGGAGAGAGGGATTCATGAAAAGGGGGCGCATAACGATCAAAGAGGAAAGTCGGTAGGAGAAAACAAACCTGAAGCTGTGCGTGCACACCCTGGTGAAAACGATAACAGGAGAAGAGCGCGTCATACCAGATCTCCTCCTCGAGGACGATGGGCGCAGCAACCAAACCGCATGGAAAACCGTGAACGACGGGATGACAGCCTGGATAATGCACGCGGTCAATCGCGAGGTCATGTCACGGAGTATTGTCAGGGCCAGGAACAGGTGAACCGCCCGCAAAATAATATGAGACGATCGAGATCGCGACAACGGCGCGAAATCTCGCCATTTTCTGGCGGGCGAGACGCTCCGTACATCAAAGAGCGTCGGCAATCCCAGGATTTTATGTCGAATGAAGCTAAAGCTCGTGGAGAGCGCGTGCAGTCGAACAGTACGAATCGCTATGGTGGACGAGACTATCGAAACAGAGGATCAAACGACCGGAGAGGAGGCGGAGCGTACACGCAACCTTAAAGATTGTTGATGTATTACGAAGTTGTGCGTGCTGGTATCTAAGCAGTGTCCAGTGTTATCTAAGCCTCGTTTGCCTCGTCCTCGAGCTCCTGACCCTTGCGAAAGAGGAACTCCGCCAAGTAGTCGATCGGGTCCGTCGGCTGCACCTTGACAACTTCCAGCATCCCTTCGGTCAATGCCGGAAGCACTGTATCCATGAGATAGGTGCGCAACGGCTTAGCGCGCGTCTCGAGAAGCTCGGTCTCTTCGCGTTGTAGTAGCTCAAGTCGTGCGCGTTCCCGAGCCAGCTTTGCTTGTTGAGCTGCCTCATCTTGGGCACCTTGTTCTCGTGTGCGCTGTGCAGCACGAACTTCGGCCTCACGAACCTGTTTTTCCGCGGCAAGACGCTGTTCACGCAGCTCTGCACGTGTCGGATGAAAGTTGCGTGGTGCCCGACCGCCTTGTTCCATGTAGCGGTGGATTGGAGCAGTGAAGGTTGATTCATCACGGTAAGCGTGTTCGTCCCTCAGAGCCAGCTCTAACACTTCCACGCCGTCTGCAACTTCCGTTTTGGGCTCAGGTGTGTCAGCACGGGGCTTCGGCTTCTCGAAGAATGCTTCCAATGCTTCAATGCTGGTCTCAAACTCGTCGAAACGTCGGGCAAACCCGTCCTGCGTGTTGTTTGTGCGCTCAGCCTCAGCCTCTGACAACGCCTGTGCCCGTATTTCCAGCATTTCCCGAGGAGCCTGTAGCACCATGACTCTGTTGGGTGCATGAATATGTCGTCGAGGCTTCAGACGTGCCAGTACCGCTTCGATATCGACAGCGGGGGTGGTTGCTCCTCCTTCAGCATTCTCGTCTCCAGCTCCTGCTTCGCCGCTATCTCCCTCATCAACAGGATTTCTGCCTTCATTCTCCTCAGCTTCCCCTGAGACTTCACCCTCACCGTCAAGGTTACCGGCGCTGTTGGGGTCTTGCGCAAATATTTGTTCTGCTAGAGCAGCTGAAATTGGGAGGCCATCTAGCACGTAACCTTGGTTGCGGCATGCAGCACTACGCAGTTTCCAGCGAAGCAACGCTACCAACGCGCTCTCAGGAAGTTGAGTCGTATTTTCAGCCGAGCCACGTGTTGGAGGAGCCCATTGCTGCAGCTCGCCACGCAGCTTGTGCATTTCGGCATCGTCCAAAGTCTCGTTCTGCTGTCCACGATTACTGTCCGCTTTGGACGACGTGGCATCATTCGCAGGCGCAAAAAGTTCCTGCAGGAGTGTTGCAGGGGACAGATACGGCAGATAGTAGTCTCTCGCAAGCCGCCGACTGAGCAACGTTTTGCCGACTCGAGGAGCACCCAGGACGATCGAGCGCAGTGGACGCAAATCCGTGGCTTGAATGAAGTCATCGACAAAGAAGGCCAAGCTTCCTAGAAGACCGCGTGAATAGTGTCGCCACTCTTCGGGTGCCACCAACGTATGAATCGCGCCAGCAGACGTATCAAAGCGCAAGTGCAGTTGAAGTGGCGTCACAAGTTCCTCCTCTTCATCCAAAAGCAGTGCGTCAGCGTCGGCGTCAGCGGCACTGGCAGAGTCTTCGCGGTCGCGCAGACGCCCGGAGGCAAGCAACGTACTGATTCCGCGACACACATCACGCAGGGTTGTATAGCCACTAGTCTTGTCCACTGCAAGCAAGTACTTCTTCGGAGGCGGTGAAGGCGAAGCTGCCACGCGGAAAACTAGCAAGGCCAGATCATAGAGACTGATCATCGGCAGCAGATTGCGACCTTGACTGGTGGGCTGAGCCTGCGTTGCAAGGCTGGGTACCAAAAGCGGTCGATCCGGGTTCAGCCACGCCTCGCGGAAGATCAGCTGGAGTTGTGACTGAGCACCGCCATATATAAGTCCTGCACCAACAATGCAGGTTTCCCGCTCTCCAGTGCGATGGGCGCTCAAGATCTGCGTCTCGGCAGTCTTGAGCTCAGCATATTTCCGAGCTGGGCGTCGAGACTTGAAGTCGTCTTCAACGTGACCTGAACCTGCTGAAGCTGCGAATGGTGCGTTCTTGCTCCACGACAAGACCGACGACACGGCGATGAAGCGTTTGACATTCTCGCCACTTTCATCTTCGTTCGTCTCCTCGTCACCCTTCATCACCCCGCGCTTCTCGAAGGCCTTGAGAGTGTCCATGGCTAGCTTCGGATCGGAGACTAGTGCAGTGACTATGACAACGTCGGACATTTGCACCAGTCGTCGCCACGCTACCAGGTCACTTTGAAGTGCCACAGGCTCTTTGGCGGCTCCATCGACATCGCTGCTCGGATGACTCTGGAGTTGACGTTTCAGCGCCGCCATTTCGGATTTGCCGCCGCGGGCAGCTGTTCCCAGGACTTCGAGTCCAGCATCTTGGCAATTGCGAGCCAACTCTGTTGATAGCGATGACCCTAAGTCCGTGATGAAAACGCGCATGCTGTGAGAACTTGGAACGCGAAGATGGTTGATACTAGAAGACGATTTCGAGTGATTTTTGGCAAGTCGAGGAGGAGTCCCTCGTGGCGGCGGTTGCAAGCACCGACAACGTGCTATTTTTGCTGCAATAGAACTTACTGTGCGCGTATATTAGGACAAAGAGATTGGCATCACCAAGCTCGAGATTTTCACGACGTTGTGCGATGTGCATTCGGTTGCCGATATACCAGTGGGTTTTGCACGCTTAATTCACAACCGCTGCCATGAAAAAGGAACTCGCACCGCTTTCCACGGGCCCGAAGAGCATTGCGTCGTCATCGCACCCACGCAAGCGCAATGGTATGCTCGAATGTCTTAGTTGCGGCGATGCCTATGCTTTGTAATCTAATGATTGGTGCTACAGTGGGCATCCTCGAAGTCAAGATGAAGCATCGACTGCAGGGAGATCAGAAAGCTGTGGCGGTGGGAGTTCTGTGCCGATCAGGCAAAGCGCAGGGAAATCATCACCCAACGAAAAAGCCGCAACGACTTCCCACGCTTTCGTCAAAATCGGAGCCTGTACTCAACTCACGTCCGATTTCTTTCGAGACCGAGCGGGAGCAGGTGATGTCGGATCTGCAGTTACCATCACCTACGCGCTCGGTCATCGACCGTCATGTACAGAGCACCAAAAACACTATCAAGCTCGCGCACGATACGCTACCACCAGTGGCGGGAGCTTTCAAAAAGCGTGGAGCACCAGCATCGATGTTTCCTCAGGCGTATGCAAGGAACGAGCTGCCTATCATGATCGAAGGGGGCAAGAGTGGCGGGAAGACCGGTCTTCGATGGACGGCGCCAGTAGAAGACCTGGACTTCAGCAAGTACTTTCCACTGTTTGTAGATGGCATGCGTGAGAAAATGTTCCCATTCAGCTTCTTGGCTCGTGAAGGAGCCTTTCAACTAGCTGCCTTCGCTCAAACACACCCGAACAAACTTGTAGATTGTCTGCACCGAGTGATACCAGCACTTCGTACGAATTTGGAGACGCGTGATGACGGAGCACTGCGTGACGGACTGCTACTGCTGCAACAACTAACACTAACAGCGGGTGTTGGGCCATTGATCGTACCGTACTACCGGCAAATTCTGCCGATACTGAATCTTTTCAAGAGCAAACGACGCAACCTCGGAGATGAGATTGACTTCCGCCAACAACGTTTGCAAGACCTGGGTGAGGTAATCATCGAGACACTCGAGCTGTTGGAGCGGACAGGAGGCGAGGACGCGTTCATCAACATCAAGTACATGGTTCCAACGTACGAAAGCGCATTGAGCTGACAAGGTTAGGGGCAAAAAGCGAATACAGAATGCAGCATTTCGTGTAGCTAACTATTTCGGTGGGCACAATCATCGCTTCTGTTCACATATTGAATTCTACTGGTACTGATACAAGTTGTGGCTGCAATTTGTCGAGTTCTGCTTGGTGACGCTTGTGGATGCGCTGAATTTCGTCTTCGCACTCGCGCACCTTCTCGCGAAGCTCCTGCACATGCGCACGAAGCTTTTCACTCTCCTCAGCGTGCTGACGCTCTCGCTTTTTCCGTGCTGACGGCAGGTCCTCACGCTGCAAGCGCTGCATACTTTGGTACTGTGCTCGAATCTGCTGCAGCTGATCGCGCATTTCGTTGCCGATTTCAGCACGAATACGAACCTCCATCTGCATTTGCTCGGCTTGGGCCTGCGCCAATTGCTCTCGCAACTCCTCATTTTCAAGCTCCAGCTTAGCCTGCACAAGAGTTCAAAAGTGCGTTAAACAAAAAACCAACAATATGAAATTCACCATGCTACATACCCAATGTAGACTCCTCTCGGCGACCTCCCTCTGGGACTCCATCGGTGATGTCCCAACCTCTGCGCTCTTTGGTTTGCCTGAAGACGCAAGTGACCTGTGTCGACGACGTGCAGATTCACTCGTACGATGTTTGGTTTTGACTCGAGGTGGTGGTGATATAGCAGTCGATTTCGGCCCGGCAACACTACGGTCTACGGTTGGCTTTGACGCATGAGGTGCCGGTGCCTCCGTTGACTGCCGCCTCCTCTTCTTCAGTCGGCCATCTAGGTCGTAGAATGTAGCCGTCGGGGCAGCTTTCCTGGGGATGGACGTGCGTGTACGCACTAGCTCGCGTGCAACGGCACTATATTTCAGCGTGCGCAGAGTCTCGTCGAACTCATGGCTCGAAGGATTCACTGCCACAATCATCACTAGTGGGCCATGATCATTGCCCACGAGGTTCTCCTGAAAAAGGCGCGCGAGCTTGGACTCGCGGAACGGAACCATCTTCTGAAGACTCGGCGGGTGCTGCTGGTTCCATCGCAACGTCTCGAGGCAGCGCATGAGGTTCATGAGCGAGCCGTTAATCTTGCTGGCTTCTTGCATGCGCAGGCCCGTGGCTCCGCTCTTAGAACCGCGTTCAGAGCCCGCTAAATCCACGATAGACACTTTGCTGCACAAGTCGGACGAAAACCGCGACACGTGCTGGTAGAAATGCAGCGTGAAGACGCAGTGGCTGCGGCTCGAGTCCGAGTTGCAGTTCGTCTCCGCCATCTGCTTGTGTCGACGTCCCAGCTCCAGCAGCTCCAGCCCTTCTCCCAGCGTCTTGATAGATCTCTCCACCGCCCCTCGCACCTGAATCTTGCCGTCACAGTCCTGCACACGCAGCGCTCTCCTCTTGCGAAGAACCGGTGACAGCAGGTCGTACACGTTCTCGTTGTAGATCTCAAGGTACGTGGCCGTCACGCGTGTCACAGGCGGCGCATCGACGTCCTTCCGTCGTGGCAACTCGTCCATGACATACTGCAGCGCCTGTGGGAGCACCCCGGGCGCGTCCGTCGTGCCGCTGATCGTGTACGTCTTGCCGGAGTTGGTGACGCCGTAGGCAAACACGAGGCCGTTCTTGCCGCCGAACGCCGCGTCCAGCACGGGCCGCGTCGTGGCCTCGAACAGCTCCGTCTGCTGCGTCTCCTGGCGGAAGATGCGCGAGAAGTGGAAGCTCGTGGCGGTGCCTGTGGAGCGGTAGGACTGCGACGTCTTGGGCGGCTGCGCGAGCAGCGACACGTCCGACAGCACGCGGAAGCTCTGGGCCTCCTGCTCCAGTGGCCGGAGACGGATCACGATCTGCACCTTGTGGGCGTCCTGTGCGTCGTTCTGTCTGGCGTCCTGTGCGTCGTCGTCCTGCTCAGGATCTGGCTCGTGCTGTTCGTCCTGTTGCGGCTGCTCGTCCATGGCGGCGCCGCTGAAGCTCAGTTTTCGCACGATGGTGCTCACTTCTTCACGGCGTGTCGCTCGCGCGGTTGCTGCCGTTGCGATCACGGATGGCACGTGCGACGTCCTGTCGAGACGGCATTCAAATAAAAAAGGACGAGAAAGTGCGCGAACTTTCAAAAACTGCAGGTTCCAGTAATTTCAATCCCCCCGATCCAGTGACGGATTCTTATTTTGAGGGAGGGGGCGACAGTTTGGCTCATCACTCGACGCACGGGAAGATGCTGTCGAGAGCGTGCACGCTGCTGCTCGTGCTGGCCGCGACGGCGCTGCTGACGGCGTCCGCCGACCCGCGCGAGTTGG
>JAHWLE010000099.1:0-40254 GCA_024679135.1 Phytophthora foliorum
GCATGGCTTCGGCCTCGGGCTCGGGCTCGGGCAACGTGTGCAAGTGCGAGAGCGGCTACGCCGGCGACCAGTGCACGCGCAAGGTCGCGTCCAGCAGCAGCAAGTCCAGCGACAAGAAGAGCAGCGGCTCGTCCACCTCGAGCGACGCCACCTCGGTCGCTACGTCGATCGCCCTCGTGGCCTCGGCCTTCATGGTTGCCCTCATGAACTAGACGTGTCTGTCACTCGCTGCCTCAGCAGAAAGGTTGAAGCAGGTGGGACTTCTTGTTGTGGACCCCGCACTGCGAGTTGACGGAGTGTTTTGAGAAACGCGTCGTCATTTCTCCTTAATGCATTTTTGCCTTTCCTTATAAAGCTTTTTTTCCCGTGCTTATTTTGTTTCTTGCTTCCTCCATCGAATTCATTGCATCATCTTCTTGGCCTCTTCTGTCGTTCATAAACATGGGTTCAGTTCAGTAGTGTATCGCACACCACTTTCAGGTTCAGATTTTTCTCTTGAGGCGAGTCACACTTTCAGAGATAACACGCAACTGAGCATGAGCCAATACAGCAGGTCGTCTGTAAGCCGCCGCTCGTCCGTGAGCAGCAGCGTGGCGGGGGTGCCCACGGCGCTGCGCAACGATGCCATCCTGTACCTGACGATCCTGTCGGCGCGCGACCTGAAGAAGGTGCAGACGCTGGGCGAGCAGGACCCGTACTGCAGCGTGTACCTCACGACGGGAGGGAAGGAGCAGGAGAAGGCCGCGTTCAAGACCGACACGCACGACAACGGGGGTGAGTGATGGTCCAGAGTGATTGTAAAGCGGTGGCAGTGGAGTTACTGACGCGCTTGGGGAGCAGGCACGCAGCCCATGTGGAACGCCAAGGGCCACATCCTAATCCCCGACATCTCGTCGGACGTCGTGCGCTTCCGCATCAAGAACAACAACTGGGGGAAGAAGTGAGTGCTGCTGCATTGCAAGGATTGGTATCCCGTGCAGTGCTGACGCCTGGTGGATCATTTGTGCAGTACTGTCATTGGGGAGATCGCGCTGGCGATGCGAGACTTGTCCCGCGGACGATCTATGGAGAAGGAGTTCGCACTGACCCCCACGGGGTTTCTGAAGGTGCTGATGTATCTGTCGTTGGGCCATGGTGCGTTAGTGTGCATCGTGCTGTTGGGGCGATAGTGGAATCTGTGCTCATATCGTTTTGCTTTCAATGGTATATTTGCGCAGAAAACCCGACGTCGCAACCTCGTGCGAAGTTCGGCGAGTACCCGCGGCATTTCATCGCAGGGAAGACGAAACTTTACCTCGGTCTCATTTCCGGTAGCAAGCTGCGTGATATCCAGTCGTTCGGCACGCAGGACCCGTATTGCGAGGTGTACGTCGGACGTAGTCGCACACCGTCGGCCAAGGACCTAGTGTACAAGACGAGAACCCATGACAATGGAGGTGAGGATGTGATACCCGTGATGCTTTGCGCTTGGAAGCACTGCTTGACCTTTGGCCGGCGTTTTGCAAATGCAGGCAAGAATCCGCGTTGGATTGAAGGAATCACGGTTAGCGTGCGTTGCATAGAGCACGATTTCCTGGTGGTTCGCGTTATGAACGACAACACTGTGAAAGAGTACGTCGGAGACGCGGTATGCCGCTGTAGGTACTTGCAGTCTCTGACCTTTATCCCTTGCGTATGTGCAGCACCCTTATTGGAGAGCTGTGCTTGAAGGCTGAGATGCTGATCGGCCGCAACTTCGAGGACAAGAGCTACCCGATCGAGGCGGACGACACGATCGTCGGGCAGGTGCGGCTTCAGCTCGCGCTGTTCAACGACGAGATCATGGACGAGGACGAGATCCGCGATTGTGACGTGGACGGCTGCTCGTGCGCCTCGACGCAGCCCGTTCGTGCCACGAAGGTTGGGGACGTGCTGATCGACGGCATCTCGCCCGAGGGCGTGCAGTACCTGGAGGCCGGCACCGCCGTGCACACTGGCTGCGAGCTAGCGGGTGACTACGTCGTGGACAAGGACGTGTACGAAGGCGGCGGCTGGTCCGGCGAGGAATTGGACACTCGTCGACTGGAGCAGCTGGACAGCGACGAGTGGGAAGGCGACGAACTGTAGGGCAACAGCAACTAGGCCATTACTCACCTGAACCTACACTTGACGTGATGGCTACATTTTTCCTTGTTGTCGCTTTGTCATTTGTCCCCGATGGTACATTGTACCCGATAGTGCTGGAAGGGGCGGCCCACTTTTTCCATTCTGGGAGCGAGCCCTAGTTGGAGCCTAGTTGAAAGTTATGCGTGGACCGAGCAAGTCGCTGCTCGCGGCGCTGGCGGTGGCCGCGCTGGCGTCCCCCAGCGAGGGCTTTTCGCTGCCGGGCGTGCAGATGACCACGTACGCCAAGGGGGAGACGCTGCCCATCTTCGTCAACAGCCTCAAGTCGGGCGAGACGCTGCTGCCTCTGGACTACTACAAGCTGCCTTTTTGCCAGGTGTTTCTTATTCTAGGGTTTTGTCTTGAATAAGGGAAAATGAGAGGCTAATGAGGGCTGCTATCTGTAGCCGGAGAAAATCGAGTACAAGTCGGAGAACTTGGGTGAGTACCTGACGGCCAACCGCATCCAGAGCTCCCCGTACGAGCTCAAGTTCCTCGAGGGCCAGGAGTGCTCCGTGCTGTGCAAGCAGGAGTATGAGGAGAAGGAGGTGAAGCAGTGGGAGGACAAGATCAAGGACTCGTACCGTATCAACTGGATCCTGGACAACCTCCCGGCCACGTCCGTGTCGTCGGAAGGCGGCATGACGGTGGGCTTCCCGCTCGGCAGCTTTAACCCCGAGGTGGAGGTCGTGCCGCAGCTCAACAACCACGTCAAGATCCTCGTGGGCTACAACAACAACCCGCTGGGCACGGCGGAAAGCTCCGAGGATGAGGGACGCATCGTCGACTTTAAGGTCATCCCGTACAGCTTCGAGTACGCGGCCAGGAGCTACGACGAGGAGAACAACCGCATGGATGCGTGCGAGCACTCGAGCGAGCTCAAGCGCCCGCTGTACGTGCGCAAGAACAAGGACGGCAAGATGCCCGTGTTCTGGACCTACAGTGTCGAGTGGGTGCTCGACAACGAGCACGACTGGCGTACGCGGTGGGACGTGTACTTTGACGCCGGTTCGGGCGGCGACGAGGTGCACTGGTTCTCTATCATCAACGCTCTGGTGATCGTGCTGTTCCTCAGTGGAATGGTGGGCATGATTCTCATGCGCAGCCTTCACCGTGATATCAGCCGCTACAACCGCGTGCCTACCGAGGAGGAGCGTGCCGAGGAGCGTGAAGAGTCTGGCTGGAAGCTCGTGCACGCCGATGTGTTCCGGCCGCCGTCGAAGCACCCGATGCTGTTCTGCGTCATGGTGGGCACGGGCTGCCAGCTGCTTGGCATGGCGCTCGTTACGCTGTTCTTCGCTGCCGTTGGTGTCTTGGCCCCGTCGAACCGTGGTAAGCTGGTGATTGCCTTATTGGTGTGCTTCGTGCTGCTGGGTATGCTGGCGGGTTTCACGTCGGCTCGCACGTACAAAATGTTCAAGGGCAAGCGCTGGCAAATGTGCACGGTGCTTACGGCTGTTCTGTTCCCGGGCATCATGTTCTCGCTTTTCTTCTTCCTGAACCTGTTTGTGTGGGGTGCTGGCTCGGACGCCGCTGTGCCATTTGGCTCCATCCTGCTCGTCTTTTTCCTCTGGACGGGCATTTCCGTGCCTCTCGTGTTTGCGGGGGCTTACTTCGGTTTCAGGTATGTGTGTGTTTGATGTACGAACCGCTGTCTATGAGGAAAATTGCTGACACAGCCTTTTGTATTTGCTCATGTCATTTACAGGAAAGCGCCTCTTGCGTTCCCCGTGGCGACGAGCAATATCCCACGCCCGGTTCCCCCGCAGCCATGGTACATGACCCACATGTCGGCAGCGGCCGTGGGCGGCGTACTGCCGTTCGGTGCAATCTTCGTGGAGCTCTTTTTCGTGCTGTCATCCCTGTGGACGGACAAGTACTACTACGTGTTCGGTTTCCTGTTGCTGGCCTTCCTTATCCTTATCAACACGTGCGCCGAGATCACTATCGTGCTCACCTACTTCCAGCTCTGCGCTGAAGACTACAACTGGTACGTTTGCGCAGCATCAAGAGACTTATCTACGCCTGCAGTATGTAAGTAATGGCTTGGTTTACTTGTCTTGTTCAGGTGGTGGCGGTCGTTCTTCGTATCGGGTGCCTGCGGCGGCTACGTGTTCCTCTACTCGACGTACTACTACTGGACTCGTCTGGACGTGGCGAACTTCATCGGTGCAATGCTGTACTTTGGGTACATGGCGGTCATCTCGGGCGCGCTGTCGCTGCTGACGGGCGCCGTGGGCGTCGGCGCCTCTTTGTGGTTCACGCGCAAGATCTACGCGTCCATCAAGGTGGACTAGAGCGTGCCGAGAGACAGAGGTAGTGTATGCGAGGAAGTCACTCGCCTGTAGGAACGCAAGACCCCGCCCAGCTCCTCGCCATAAGGTGAGTCAATTGGTGCCAACTGGAACTGGGGACAAGTACGAGACGAATACACTTTTTCTTCATAGTTCGCGAGCAAGGCGACGATGTTGTCGTCTTGCATTTGTGCGGTTGTGCTGAGGCCGACGGCTGTCGTTGCATCGAGGGGCTCACTTGCCTTTCCTGATTTATTTCCGCGGGTGTTGAAAGGTGTCGATTCGAACAGTCGATGCATCATTTTGGCGCATTGGTTGGAGACCAGCAAAAAGCTTCCCACCACCGGACCAACCATGGAGAGTACTACGGTCCCTCCTTGCTGGAGCTCCGGGCATCGTGTGGTGCAGGTGCCGTCGAGTCGGTGCCAGCTGGCGGCAAGTTGAAGGGTCAAGCGGGGAAGAGGTAAAGACAAGATCCGCCATCGCTGGCCTCGAGGTGTCCTCGCTTGGCCCATGATGGATACAGCAAAGCATGTCATGCTGCTCCAGTATGGCGGGAAGTCCGACTGCAGAAACACGCACAGGGCTGATCCCAGTATTCCTTCCTAGAGGGAGATCGAGAACGGCCCTGGCGATCGGCCATGCCGAGCGAATCGCTCGGGGCGATGCATTACACGATTTCTTGGCAGTGCAATGGTGGACGCTACATATTTGTATTAGCAGCAGCGACTTGTTTTCGAAAAGCTGAAAGCCCTTCACAAAAAAGGAAAGGATTCCAACAGCAAAACACCGGCTACACTTTTATGGCAATTTCCACTCCGCGCTATCATAGTAGCACTCCCGTGTTGCTGCAGTGTTGCGACTACGCCCTTCGCTAGTGCAGTCGATCCGATACAGATGCGTGTCATCCTCTGCTCCACAGTGCTACTACCGGAGTACACTTTAGTGCACTTTCACTTCGGGATTCAAATTTTTGCGCGGGAAAATACCGGTGCTGATGCCAACAAAGCTCAATTATTGCCTGCGCCAATAACGAAGGATTCCAACCACCAGTCAAGCACTATTACAGCCGTTCGGGAGCTGCGTAGGAAAGGCTTCCAAAACGAACTTGACCGCGTATTCTATTCTAATCTAGAGAAATGCCAACTTTATTCTTGTATAGAGGTGTAAGTTGGCCTTTGCATTCTTACTTGGGAGATCACGACCGGCCGTTGTCAATAAAACCTCAAAAAGCGCCGTCTCTCGTACTCTCTTTTAGTGACCTTCCGGAACACGAACAACTCAGAATGAGCGCTCCGTAGTATGATTATCCAATAGTAGTACTAAACTAGTAGTATTATTCATATTACATGATTGGGACCGACGGGGAAATATACTAAACTGCCGAAGCTCTGATCACCGATGAAAACTGAACGCAAAGACCTTCGTGAAGCTAACCATGCACAACAGAGAAAAGAAGAGCGTCTGGAACGTAGAGCAGATCTGCCAACACATTGCCGTCTGCGACTGGTTTCCTGAGTGCGGAGAGAGAGCCTTCTTGTCGATCGCGAGGGCCGAGTTCTCCTACAACGTTTCAAAAAGTACATTTTTCCAGTTTGGTTCTTCGTCATGAATTCACTGAGGACACGTGCAGATAACGAGCGCGCACAACGCCAGCTCGTGCTGCGCCGTAATCGTGCTGAGATAGAGCGGACGGAGTCGACCAAACGAGGTCTGTGAACCGATGCCATCGTTGAGTTTAGTACTAGTTGTAGCAACAGTTAGTCTTAGTACTATGTCATCGCTGCGCGATTATTAGAGGTAAACTAGCCCCTGAATGAGACGCATATCGTCTTAGTGAACACCACCATCAATCCCGTCCGACACTCACCTGCGTCCCGCATCTGTTTCTCGCTTCTTCACTAAGCCTCCATCTTTTCAGTCGCGACCAACGTCTCCAGTCCGTGTGGTTTCAACCCGCCCATCAAGCGTTCTTATTCTCTGCACCTATACGTCACTATCTCCAGGTTGGATGGTCCGAGGTTTTTCCCGCCGACCGCAGACCACTCGCAGTCGGGTCACTCACTCCCAGATCGGCACCTTTGACAGCGCAGTGGGCGCTCGTCTCGACGCTCAGCCTGGAGCCATGACGCGCAAGGAGCGGCTGCTGCGCGCCAAGCTGAAGAAGAAGATGGCGGACGACGACAAGTCGGCCAACGGCGCGGCGCTGAGCTCGTTCGAGGACATTCTGCAGATGTCGGACCTGTCGGAGCTCTCGCTGCTCGAGAACCTGCGCAAACGCTACGAGCACGAGCTCATCTACACGTACGTGGGGCCCATCCTGATCGCCATCAACCCGTACCGGCAGCTGGACGCCTACAGCGAGCGCCAGATGACGGCGTACTACGGGAAAGCCATGGGCGCCCTGCCTCCGCACGTGTTCGCGCTGGCCGACCACGCCTACACGCAGCTCATCCAGGGGGGCGCGCTGGACCCGGCCAACCAGAGCATCATCATCAGCGGAGAGAGCGGCTCGGGCAAGACGGAGACCACCAAGATCATCATGCAGTACCTGGCGCGCGCCACAAGCTACCGCAAAGGACCGGACGGGGACGAGCTGGACGCCGCCGCCGGCATGTCCGGCGCGCTCGGGAAGCTGGAGGAGAAGGTGCTGGAGAGCAACCCGCTGCTCGAGTCCTTCGGCAACGCCAAGACGCTGCGCAACGACAACTCGAGCCGCTTCGGCAAGTTCATTGAGATCCAGTTCAACCACCACGGCAAGATCGTGGGCGCGCAGATTCTGAACTTTTTGCTCGAGAAGACGCGCATCGTGTCGCAGAGTCTGGGCGAGCGCAACTACCACATTTTCTACCAGCTTCTCGCGGGCGCGGACAATGCGCTGCGCGCGCGGCTGCAGCTGCAGACCCCGCACGACTACGAGTACCTGCGCAAGAGCGAGTGCTTCAGCATCCACTCGTGCGACGACGCCAAGGAGTTTGCGACCACGAGAAGGTGCATGGAGACGATTGGCATCACGGAGGACCGCCAGGAAATGGTGTTTGAGCTGCTCGCCGCCGTGCTGCAGCTCGGCAACTTGCACTTTGCCATGGACAACGACACGTGCGTCACGGTGGGCGACGACTCGGCCAACGGCATGACGCTGGTGGCCTCGCTGCTCAAGGTGAGCGAGGATGCGCTGTCCAAGGCGCTGCTGACGCGGCAGCTGTACGTGGGCGGCAAGGTCATTGTGCAGCAGCAGAACTCGGAACAGGTCCGTGACAAGCGCGACGCGCTCGCCAAGGGCATCTACTCGTCGCTGTTCCTGTGGCTCGTGTCCGAGCTGAACCGCACCATCTCGCGCAACCAAGACAAGTGGGGCTTCATTGGAGTGCTGGATATCTACGGGTTCGAGAAGTTCGAGTGGAACACGTTCGAGCAGCTCTGCATCAACTACGCCAACGAGAAGCTCCAGCGACACTTCAACCAGCACATGCTGGAGGTGGAGCAGAACGACTACGCCAAGGAGGGGATTGATTGGAAGCATATTGACTATGAGGACAACCAGGAGTGTCTGGATCTGATCGAGAGCAAGGTGAACGGCAAGCCGGGTATCTTTATTTCGCTTGACGACAACTGGCGACTCAAGGGCGAGGAAGCGAACAAGAAGTTCGTGTCCAACCTGCACAACTCGTTCGGTCGTACGTCTACTGGACACTCGAGCGGCAAGAACAAGTTCTACGTGCACCCAAAGATGGACGCAGACTTGCACTTTGGTATTAAGCACTATGCTGGCGAGGTAATCTACGATGCGAGTGGATTCAATGACAAGAATAACGAGACAATGAATGACGATATGAAGGAGCTCATCCGGCAATCCAAGAGCGACTGGCTCCGCGGAATCTTCGACCTTAACATGCAGTCGATTGAGGCCATTCCTGGAAACAAGCCCCAGCAGCAGCACTCGATCTCCCGGCGTCCGAACGAGATGAAGAAGGGTATGCACCAACAGGGCGGCAAATCACGAAATATCCGAGAAGTGTCCGTCAGTGCTCAATTTCGGTACCAGCTCCAGGAGCTTATGGCCAAGATCTCGCTCGCGAACCCTCGTTACGTGCGCTGCATCAAGCCCAACGAGTTTAAGCGACCTAGCGAGCTCAATGATATAGACTGCGCGCGCCAGCTCAAGTACTCCGGTATGATGGAGGCGATTCAGATTCGCCAGCGCGGTTTTGCTCTCCGCGAGGACCACGACGTGTTCTTTTACGATTATCAGTCGCTTGCTCCTGAAGCTGAGAACATTAAGGAGCTCGTTGAGGAAATCTCGTCCATCTTGGGTGCTGGCAAGGAAGAGTGGCAGCTAGGTAAAACGAAGGTGTTCCTGAAGAGAGCAATGGCGTTCAAGCTCCGAAAACTCGAGGTGCTGCGTTGCAAATCTGCTGCGCGAGCCATCCAGAAGTGGGTTCGCAACATTGCCAGGGCGGAAGCTGCTGTCAAAATTCAAACGAAAGCGCGGCAGTTCGTGGCGAAGAGGAGGTTGCAGCGGCTACGTCGTAGTGCGTACCGTGTAATGTACATTCTTCGCATGCGTGTAGCCATGAGCAAGTACCAGTGTCTGCGTGCTGAGTACCGCTTGAAAAACGAGAAGGCAGTGATAGTGCAGAAGATTGTACGTGGCCATCTAGTTCGCAAGCGCGACTTGCTTCATCCGTTCGGAGATCTCGGCCCCAAGGAGTTAGACGTGAAGATTGCTGAGATGGAAACCGCTATTGAAGCGGCAGCACAAAGCAAGCAGTTCGAACTTTGTGCGAACTTACAGCTAGACTTGGAGAAGATTGTTGAGGCCCGAAAGAAGGTGCGCACCGCTAAGGAGATCGATGCAGAAATCAAGAAGCTCAACGAAGACATGGAGGCGGCTGCGATGTCAAAGCAGTTTGGTTTGTGTGCGGATCTTCAAAAGCAATTGGAAGCACTGCAAGAAGCCAGGAAGAACGTGAAGGAAGACCTCAACGAGTTGGAACCTGAAGAGCTGGATGAACGCATTCACGCGATGGAAACTACTATTGCTGAGGCGATGGCTGCTCGGGATTTCGGTAAATGCGGTGATCTCCAAATCAGCTTGGATGCATTGGTGACTGCGCGAAAGAAAAAGCAGACACCGGAGGAACTAGACGCGGAAATCGAGAAGCTAAACCAGGAGCTCGATAATCTGATGCAGAAGAAGCAGTTTGATAAGTGCGCGCAGCTTCAAAAGGACATCGATGTCTTGAAGAAGAAAAGAGCGAAATTCCCGGCTGCTGTTCCGAAGTCCCCGACCCCACCACCCTCCCCGAAGAAGTCCGAACCGCCTGCAGAGCCAACTCCACCTCCTTCCCCGAAGAAAGAGACGCCTCCGACAGAAGAATCCGTTGCACCGGCCCCTCCGTCGAACATGGATCGCGGTGGCATTCCTGCCCGTGAACCTGTTGTTACTTTAGAGGCACCGAACTCTTCGCCTGCAGCTCTACCTGGCGAGAAGCGGCCTGCGGTTGAGCTTCCCCAGACAGCTCCGGCTACACAGGCAGCTCCGGTTACACAGGCAGCTCCGGTTACACAGGCAGCTCCGGTTACACAGGCAGCTCCGGCTCCCCAGGCAGCTCCGGCTCCCCAGGCGTCTCTTGTTGCTTTGACCCCAGCGCAATCATTCGAGGAATATCCGGCCGCCACCGCTGCTCCGGCCAACGAATATGTTGCTCCCCAGGAGGTTCCTACTGCTCCTGCCCCGATGCCCAAGCGGCCTCCCGCGATTTACAACGGCCCCTCCCCAAGTGTTACATGGGGATCATCGAAGTCATCGACTATGACTCCTGTGATGCCTCCTATCAAGCAGCCGACTTTCGAGCGTCGTGCTCGGTCAGGCTCTAACAGTTCTGCAACTTCTGGGCACTCTTTTGCGAGGTCGCATTCATCAATGATGTCTACATCTTCCAAGACGAAGAAGTCATCTTCAACAGTGGACCCATCGCGCACTGTGGCGCGACTCCGCCCGGCGAAGGCAATCACGGTCAATGAAGATTCGACGGTTTTGGAGGCTGCGAGGTTGATGAAATCCCACCGCGCCGCTGCCGTGCTGGTGACTAACTGGGAAGGTGCGCTAACTGGTATTTTTTCGGATACGGATGCTGCGCGTCGTGTTGTGTCGAAGGGTGTGGACCCAGCTAGAGTTAGTGTCGGATCGGTGATGACGCCGAACCCCAGCTGCGTTAGCCTGGAAGACAATGCAGTGGATGCGATGGACACAATGCTCAGCGGAAAGTTTCGTCACTTGCCTGTGGTGAGCTCTCACAGCGGCAACATTGTTGGACTGCTCAACGTGGCGAAGTGCTTGCACGATGCAATTCGCCGAGTGGAGAACATGTCGAGCTCTCTTCAGCAAGAGCTTGGTGCGAGCAGTAACAACGTCTTACTTCGTGGAATGCTAGAAAAAATGTTGTCCCCATCGCTCCAGGATGTGGTGTCGGCGCCAGGCGAGGTTATGCCACCGCTTGTGTATGGAAACATGACGGTTTATGAGGCGACGACGTACATGGCTGAGACGAGAAGACCAGCTCTTGTGGTGTCCTCGAATCCTGAGTCGCAGGATCTCGTGGGTATTTTCACCCCAAAGGATGTGCTGCTTCGCGTGATTGCAGAGGATTTGGATGTGCACACTACAGCAGTCAGTGACGTGATGACTCCCAACCCGGAGTCGGCAGCTCCAGAGACGTCGGTGCTGGATGCCTTTCACATCATGCATGATGGCAAGTTCCTGAACCTGCCCGTTGTGTCGCCGGATTCTGGCGAAATTCTGGGCGTGGCAGATGTGCTGTCCATTAGCTTGGCTTCCTTCGGAGAGTCTCGCGATATTGGCAAGTTCTTTAACGCTGCTTTTGACTACCATGACGACGATACCACTTCCATGACGTCGGGCAGGTCTACGTCGAATTTGTCGGTTGCTAGCAAGGTGCGTCAGCAGAAGGACCGCGACAAGGGCGTGAACATTCGCCCAGTGTCCAGCTTGCGCCCACTTCCTGCTATCACAATTGATGAAGTGGCATCAGTGTTTGAAGCGGCCCTCCTGATGAAACAGAAGCGAACGGATGCATTGCTTGTAGTGGATGAAGCTGGTGGTCTGAACGGAATTCTGACCGACACGGATATTTGTCGCCGTGTACTTGCGTTGAATCTGAATCCCGAGGAGGTGCCTGTGTGCAACGTGATGACGAGAGACATCAAGTATGTGTCGCCCAACGACAGCGCAATCGATGCGCTGCTTTCGATGCAGGAGGGACATTTCCGTCACCTACCCGTTGTCGACGGCGGCGGTATTGCGGGCGTTTTGAACATTGGTAAGTGCATCTATGATGTATCTAAGCGGCTGGAGCACGCTACGCAATCCACAGACCAGCTGAAGGCGTCGTTAGAGAAGAGCGGCAAGTCATCCACGCTTCAACAGCTACTTGCGCCGATGCTGGAGAAGCTCTCGACTCCTACTCTGGGATCGATCCTTGAAAGCGAGTCTCAGAACGGTTCCACGCCAGCCCCCCGTCTTCCGAAGTCGTCCCTTGTGAGCGATGTGGCAAAGGCGATGGCATCCACTAAAAAGGCGGCGCTGATTGTCGACGATTTCAATTTCGACAAGCTGGTTGGTATCTTTACCCCGAACGAGCTGGTGATGAATGTGATCGCCAAGTCGCTTAAACCCTCAGCCACGTATGTGGAGGAAGTGATGTTGAACGACCCAGAAATTGCTGCTCCTTCGACGTCTGTATTGGATGGCTTGCACATCATGCACGACTCTCGCTGTCTGAACCTGCCGGTGCTGAAGGAGGACTCATATGAACTTGTTGGTATGGTTGACGTGCTTGATCTCAGCTACGGCACTATCGATGCGATCTACGGTGAAAACCGCGAGCAGATGCAGGAGTTCTGGAACACGACGTTGCAATTGGACCAGCCTTCTCTGCCGTCAGAAGCTGGTGACCGCGAGCGAACGACGTTGTTGTCGAGGGCAGAGCAAGAGGAGAAGAAGCGCACGGTGGCGAAACTGCGTCCTACTAAGGTGCTGACCGTCTCGGAGAGAACAACTGTTGCGGAGCTGTCGCGAACGATGGGACGCAACAAAATGGACTGCGTGTTGGTCGTGTCAGAGGAGGGTATGCTCAACGGTATTATCACGGACACGGATTTGACGCGCCGAGTCGTATCAGAGAACCGACCGCTGGATTCGACGCTAGTGGGCGATGTTATGACTCGCAATCCTGTGTTTGTATCGATGGACGACCCTGCCATTGATGCCCTTATCAGCATGCTTGAGGGTAAGTTCCGCCACTTGCCGGTTGTCGAGCGCAACGGCCCCGTAGTTGGCATCCTGAACATTGCGAAGTGTCTGTACGATGCAATTCGAAAGATGGAGAAGTCGGAGCAGTCATCGGCTGCGCTGCGTCACACGCTGGAGAAAGAGATGAAGAGCCGCGTGAATGGTAATGCTCGTACTGGAGGTGTTTCTCAGCTACTTGGATCTATGGTAAACAAAATGTTCTCACCGGACATTAAGACGGTGATTGAAGAGGAAGGTATCGATCCTCCTCGGGTGCAACGTTACACGTCTGTGTTCGAGGTATCGAAGCAAATGGCAATCACGAAGAAGGGAGCTCTGGTTGTAAACAACCGCGGCCAATACTGTGGTCTTTTCACACCCAAGGAAATGCTGGAGAAGGTGCTTGCACGTGGACTGCCCGTTCACACAACACCTGTGTGCGAAGTGATGTTGGAGAAGGATGTGACTGTGAATGGAGCCACATCGGTGATCGACGCTATGCACACGATGCACGACCACAAGACGCTTTACCTAGCGGTGATGCAGTCGGAAGTGAACAAGCAGCCTATTGGTTTGATTGATGTGCTTTCACTGAGCTACGGCTCGTTCGCGAAGGGCAAGCCCAGCGAGTGGAAGTCATTCTGGAACGCTTCGTTTGAGGCTACCGATGACGATGATATCTCGTCGCAGCACAGTTTCCGCAGTGGACTCTCACACAACCGCGCAGCAAGCAGCACAGGTATGAGCCAGAAGGACAAGAAGCCAAGTTTGGCGACGGGCGACGTTCGTCCTGTGTCGAAGCTGCGACCGTCGAAGGCAATCACAATCTCGGAGACATTCTCTGTTGCGGATGCTGCGAAGGAAATGAGCATTGCGCAGACGGACGCGGCACTGATTATTGGACGCGATGGCGGACTTCTTGGTATTCTTACGGATACGGATGTGACTCGACGTGTTGTGGCTTTAGGCAACGACCCATTCTACGTGAGTGTGCTGGACGCGATGACACCGGACCCGAAGTTTGTGGATGAGCGCGATAGTGCCATGGACGCGATGTTTATGATGCTCGAGGGTAAGTTCCGCCACTTGCCCGTCGTGGACGAAACTGGTATGGTTGCGGGTATGCTTCGTATTCAGAAGTGTTTGTACGACGCGATCACACGTATCGAAAAGGTGCAGCAGTCGTCGAGCGGCTCTCTCCGTCAACGGCTGGAGAAGCAGCTGCAGGCCACTGGCATTGGTTCGGGCCAAGGTGCGCTGAAGCAACTTGTGGCTCCCATGGTTGATAAACTTCTTTCGCCTACGGTGGATTCCATTCTGGAGGACGAGACGTTGCCTCCGCTGGTGAGCGAGCATGACACAGTGATGGAGGTTGCGCGCCAGATGGCTGCATCCCGCAAGGCTGCCCTAATCGTGGAGGACCCAAATGCAGACAACAGCTCCTCTGTGAGTGGCGGACACCGCTCTTCGATCAGCGGAGGAGGTTATGACATTGGTACTTCTGCTTTGACGAGGAAGGTTTTGGGTGTGTTTACTCCGAAGGACCTGTTGCTGCGTGTGACTGGTGCCGGATTGGATGCTGCTGAGACTACTGTTGGTCAGGTGATGACTCCTAACCCGGAGACAGCACCACCCAACACTAAGCTTGTCGAAGCGCTGCATATCATGTACGAGCACAACTTCCTGCACTTACCGATTGTGAACCCCGAGACTTCCACTATTGTTGGTATGCTGGATGTGTTGTCGCTGTGCTACGGTACGTTCGCAAGTGGTGCTGCTGCTGAGAGCGGCACGCCCATCGACGAGGATTCGGACTGGCGCGCGTTCTGGGACGTGTCATTGGCTCTCGGCCATGACGACGATGACTTCAGTGAGCTTGCTAGCATGACTGGATCGCGATACTCGCGTATATCGCGGAGGCGTCCGGGCAAGTACACAGAGAGCCACCACTCGTCGATGATGGACCACGTACCCGAGCCGGAGGGTGCAATGCGGCCTGTTTCGATGCTGCGGCCGCAGGAGGTGACCCGGATCAACGAGTTTATTACTGTGGCAGAGGCTGCGAAGCGCATGCGGCAAGCGCGCGTCGAAGCAGTGGTGGTTACCACGGAGGAAGGAGAGCTTCGTGGTATCTTGACAGACACCGACATCACTCGTCGCGTGCTGGCTGAAGACATCGACCCTGAAAGCTGTTCGGTAGCGTCGGTGATGACTACCAAACCGACGTGCGTGTTCATGGAAGACCAGGCCATTGAGGCTATCACAAAAATGCTTGAGGGTCGCTTCAAACACTTGCCGGTGCTTGGCTCTGATGGTACGCCGCAAGGCATGCTAGACATTTCCAAGTGTCTCTACGACGCCATTACGTGTCTGGAGAAGGTACAGCAGTCGACGGAGGCGGCGGCATCGGAATTCTCGCGTGACCTTGGTACCGGCTCGAACCTGCAGCGGTTGCTGGGCCCCATGATGGAGAAGATGGTGCGACCTACTGTCGGAGACGCTCTTGACGGCGAGATTATGCCTCCCGTCATTGATATTCACACCACGGCGGCTCGTGCAGCCAAGCTCATGTCAAACACCAAGAAGGCTGCAATCGTGCTTGGCGATGAGCACGAGCTGTGTGGTATGGTGACGACCAAGGACCTGCTGCGCAAGCTGGTGGCTAAGGGCCTGTATGCCGAGACGACTACCGTCGAAGAGGTGATGACGATGGATCCAGATCTGATGGGCCCGGAAATGAGCATTGTCGATGGTCTGCGTTCCTTACACGATGCTGGACAACTGTTCATGCCCGTGCTGGCGGACGACGGTGAGATCTTGGGCATGGCGGATGTGATTTGCCTGAGCTACGGTCAGTTCCAGACTACGTCTGGTGGCACTTCCAACGGTGACTGGAGGCAGTTCTGGCAGACGGCTATGAACCTGCAGGAGGAAGTTGCAGGAGGTGCCTACGGCGGACTGAACGACGACGTTCGCTCGGTGGGCACCATCGAGGAGTTCGAGCGGGACGAGTACAATGCCGGCAGCGTGTCGACGCCGACGGCGAGTGCGGTTGGCATCAACGGAGCTGGCCGGTATTCGAACTCGCTTGGTGCGTACGCGGAACTAGGCGAGAGCGTGTCGGTTGTTAGCGGAGCCAACACTACCACGACGAGCGTGATGATGAAGAATGTTACCGACGAAAACACATTCGTCTTCAAGGTGAGCGATGGTCCGCAGGGCCACTTCCACCGCATCATGTGCCGGTTCAACTCGATGGGCCCGCTTCTCGAGCAGATTCGGTTCAAGATGGGACTCGACGACAACGAGGCACTGCGCCTCAGGTACGAGGATGATGAGGGTGATATGGCGCTGCTGACGTCAGACGAGAGCCTCGTGGAGGCTGTGCACATGGCCCAGCGCGCCGGGTGGAAGCGCCTGGTCCTTGAGTTGGATGTGGTGAAGCGCCAGCAGCACGACGGCAACGGCAGCGTCGTGTCCATGGCCAGTTCGGCTGCTGGAAGCGCGACTGGATCAAATGTGGCGGGCCCCAAGCCTCGCAACCGGTTGCTCACAAAGGTGGACGAGATGTCTTCGTCCGAGAGCAGCGACGACGACAGCAGCTCCGAGGAGGAGGTCGTGCGCAAGAAGAGCAAGAAGTCGCGGCGCAAGAACCGCGACCGCGGCTTCTCACTCAACAGCAACGCGGGCCTGATTGCCGGTGGTGCTGCCACCCTGGTGGTGGGTCTAAGCGCTGTCGCCATCATGCTCATGCGGCGCAAATAAGGTTAGCGAAGTTGGGAGATTTGTAGGATGACGAGATGAGGAAGTGGGGGGGTCACGCAGATGTTGTTGGCCCACCACGATCTCTGTTATTGAATAAAGAGATACGAATGCGTATAGAACTTCACTTTTGTTCGCAAGAACTGTCTACTTCAAGTAGAAAACTTGTCATCAACAACGTTCAAGCAATTCAGTCAATACTAGCTAGCACTACTTGTTTGCACTTTTCTTACTGAACATTCTGGCGACTTTCGTGATCTTGAGCGCTGGTAGATCCGAATTTGACGGTGTTGGCTATCATATAGTTGCCTTCGGCGTCGACGTTGTGCGGGTCATACAAAAACTACTTCAGTATAGAACACTCACTAGCGTCACGTGCCAGTCGAGATATCAATCGAGCAGAAGAAAGTGTCACCACGTACAGTGATGTGTTCGGCTAGAACCTCTTCACTAGACGATGTTCTTCGTTCAGAGCAGCAGCGATGGGGAGGTTTTCCTCGTGACAGAAGTTGGTCCGTAAATGGTGTCATCACGCGATACAACACTAGAGACCAGTAACAGACTTGCTGGTTTGCTCACACTGAGAACCTATCTACGACAACCATCGATTTCAACGTCTTAGACGGTGGAGCCAACTCTGCCCATTTGGCAGTGAAATTTTCTTTTTCCAAACGCTTCAGTGTCGTAGAATACAGGAAATGAGGAAGTCTTGGTCGTATGGATTTTGCTACAGACACTCTGGAAATCCAACATGGGCTGTGGACACTTTTGCTATCCTTTGCTAGGCAAAGAACAGTACCACGACGCTATGACTGTTATCCCGGCCACCAACGGACTATTAAGGGTACGCGCTGTGACAAAACCTATAACGACATTATCGATTCTATAAAGGGCAAGCGCAAGTCAATCGGCCCTGTGGTTGCCGAGATATAGGCAGTCAAGTATAGACGTCATCGTTTTTTATTTTCCGTCCGAGGTATGTTGGGCGGTATAATACCGCGGAGTTTGTCAAGCCCGAACAAAACCAAACTGCGAATCAAACCCGTATAGAACGTCACCAATTGTTCTTGTAAGGCTGCTTCACTTGCAAAGTGCCAGTGGCTTAAATTCTACATAAAGCGAGGAAAAGTTAAACGGATGACAAGTCGAGTTGGAGTTTCTTGAGTCCTGGCTCCTGTGTGTTGCCATCCGAGAGCTTAGGGTCTCCTTCCCCAGGCTCACTGCACTCGTCGTCCGTAGGCGTCCCCAGACTCGGTAACTTGCCATCCTCGTCCAAACTGCCCGCGGGGGATTGCGTCGCCTGCGCGACGACGAAACTTTCGTCGCGCACGTCTTTTTTCAGGAAATTGTCCTGCACCCAGAACTGCAGCGCGTTCATGAGACACGGACACGCGATCATGACGAGTGCCAATTCCACGTCCGGGTGCGTCTCGAGCGGCTTGAAGAGCAGCACTGCAAGAGAACTGAGCGGCTTCTCGAACGCCACGATGAGCGTCGCGATGGCGAATTTGCACGAAAAAATGACGCCAATCCACGAAGTCACTTGCAACACCCAAGTTCGCACCCGAACTGGCGTTCCGTAGTCACCCGGCGTTGTAAGCGACGCCCAGCCGAACCGCAGCGCCAAAAGACCCACGGCTGACAGCAAAATGTAGTTGAGGAAAACACCCAGCGTCGTGTCCAGCGTAAAGTTGACAAAATATAATGCGCACTTAGGGAGAAAATTAGCAAATGATCCTTTGCGTAAAAACTAAATAAGTTGCACCTGGTCCGCCGCTTCTTCCTCCGTTTGCATTTGCGCTTCGTACGAGTAGAGCGTGATCGCAATGAGCAGGTTCGCCACGTGCGCGAAGGTCGCACCAATCATCTGCTTGGACGTGTCAAAGGCCCAAACCTGCAAAAAATTAGGACGTCAGAAAACGTTTTGCAACTTTTTGCAACTTTTTGCGCACCATGAGCGGGCGCCTCGGCACTTCGCGCAGCCGCTTGACGACGAGAACGGACATGGCGATGAGCCCCAGCAGCACCTGCAACAGGGCCGCGAAGTCGCCGCTCAGCAGTTTGCACTCCTCCTCCATGTTGCGCAAAAGGAGACTGCAAAAAAGACAGACTGCAAAAAAAAATGGGATGTGTCGAGGCCAATCTGATTGGTCGAAATAATTTCGGCCAATCAGAACGGTCTCGACGCGTAACGGCCCAAGTACGTGGCATGGATACATTAGTTGCACTTTTGTGGCTTGTTCGGCTTCACCGCACCACTTCTCCGACCGTGATTCGTCTTCGCGGGAAGAGCTCGTTGCAGTTGCTGGACGATAGCGATCGACTTTCGCGCCGTGTCGGGTCGAAGTACGACTGCAAAATCTCAAAATCCTGGCTCATGGATGCACCGAGGAAACAGCCCACGCCCGTGGTCGAAAACACCTTTGCACTGCTTGGGTCCTGGTCGTTGCACGGAACTTGCAGCATCGTGCGGCTCTCGCCTACGGGCGTCACGCTCAGCAACACGCCGTCTTCGCTTTCGTCCTCCTCGTGCACCAACAGGCCGTTGAGCGTGTCGCTGTACACCTCGCCCTCGAGCAACCGGTGCAGCTGCGCTCGTTCGCGCCGCAACTGCTCTACCTCGCTTTGCAGACCCGAGTTCTGCTCCACTTGGCACTGCAACTGCTGGTGCGCGACACTCAGTTGGTCCTGCAGTTCGCGCTGCGTCACTTGCAGCTCCTTGGCCCACGCATCCTACAGAACGACACAACAGCACAGCGTGAGATGAGACGAACAGACTGCAACACCACAGCAGCCAATGCAACGTGGAAGCAAAGGGGACCTGGTGTACCCTAGAGTCATTCGATTCCAGCGAACGCAGGTAGAACGCTGTCCAGATGGCCAGCGAACTCGTGTGCCACTTGAACTGCAGCACCGTCGGAGATCTGTCTGTGGCCCCCTCACCACTCAGCGGCACCATGTAGAACGGATTCCTGAAATCAGCAACATGGGGATGGGACTCTAGCAGCGTCCAAGCGCTTGTGCATCGGATGGCTGTCTTGGATCCCTGTGCACGAACAGCTTAGTCTGTTGATCCGAGTAGCATGTGAGAGCAGGAACGAACCATTCGGGCCTCTTCGCAATCGTGGAGGAAGGTTCCGCTGCGTTTGTTGTAGACTTCATCCAGCAGAGCAATGAGGTAGCGTTCGCTGAACTCAAAGGAGCACGGGAATTGGCGCATGAGTTGCCACACGGCATCCACGAACTGCATGAATACAGGTGACGTGCTATCATCCTCCCAGTAGGCTGCTGGGGTGTCCGTGTGGCCTGATCGTGCACGGAATTGGTGTCCGAAAGCACACCACTCCTGCTCAATCAGCACCTGGATAACGATAACGATGGTATGAGGAACGGTTTCTCATGAAAATATTTGTGATCACCCTTACCTGAAATCCCTTCACCGTGCGGTAAAAAGGATCGGCGCATAGCTTCACCAATGCTGTGATTTGAGCCGTGCGGTCCCATCCGTCAGAGCAGTGGATCATGAGGCTGGTGCCTTCAAGAAGATTTGCTACACAAATGGAGCAGGACACTAAGATGGAGCGCACGTGTTCTAGCCATCGAGTACTCTTCAGTGGTCCAACACATCGCGTTAGCCTGAGCCTCAATCCCTCATTCTCGAGCAGTCTACGCACCTCGAGACACGACAGCCAATTCGGTCTCTCATTACCGCGTACTTCGTTCTTGATCAAATCGAAGAGCTTGCGGATAGAATCTCGCATGGAGTGAATATTCTCGATACCCATAAACATAATATTGGTATCCTTATAGTAGTCGAGCCTGCACCGACAGCCAACACCTCCAGTTAAAAAAAACATATCGCAGTTTGTCTTCCGTCGGCAAGAAACGTACACTTCGAACCCTCCTCCCAGCGCAATGTTCCCGTACGCGCTCGTTTGGCTTCGACAATCAATAAACAGCAACTTCCCCTTGCACTCTCGTCGTAGCGCGACCATGAACGCTTCATCCGACGTGCACCTTTTCCTCCTCAAACCGACTAGAGGCTGCGCGCACCTCGCCACGAGCGCGTCATTCTTGTGCCGGTAAGTTACGGCCGGCACGCGTCCACGCGCGCGAAAAAAACTCATTTTCCTCAACTCTCCGTCCGACACGGACGCAGGGACCACAAATGCACTAGGATATGTCGGGGACATTTTGTAATTGCTGTTCACGTGGGTGATCCGAAACCCACCGATCTGAGCCCCAGGCTTCGGGGCCCGAAACCCTAAGCGAGTAAACTCCGCCTGCGGGTCGTACGCCGCCCACCCCGAAATATCCGGTTGGCGCGCAAATGCAAATGCAACAGGTTGCAGTTTATCCAGAAGCAGTTGCGTCAGTTGCACGTACACGTCCCCCGACACGGCGTCTCCAGGGAAGTTAAACTTGACCAGCGCGAAGTTTTTGCACGAAACTTCGAGCTGACTCATGCCATTCGCGCGAACCTCGGCCAGCTCTGCAATGTTGTGCAAATGAACTTCCACCAACTCCTGTTCATGGTGCTGTCGTGCAAAAATAAAAAAGTTAGCGCAAAAAGTATCTAACATTTTGTTGTTGCACATTTGCGCAAAACGCACGTGAAAAGCGCGAAAAAGCAGCCTGTAGCTCGTGACGAACAGCGTTCCGTGCAAAACGCCGTCGCCCGCGTCTTTCTTGACGCCTGCCACCCTCCCGAGCGTCGACTGGTCGCACAGAGCGTGCACCTTGAAATGCACAGTCTCCCCCACGTACAGATCCCCCGCGGGGTTCTCCATCACCAAGTACATACTCTCCGACACGTACGAAGTCTGCAACAGCACAAATGCACAAATAAGAACGCTGTTGCGCAACGATTTTTTTTGCGCAAATTTGTTTTGCGGATATTTGTTTTGCAGTTTAGCGTACTGCGTGATCCAGCTCCTGGCGCTCCACCTCCGTCCACGAGTCCTCCTCCACGCTGCGTCGGCTGCTGAAGGGCAACGCTGCTTCCCCGATTCGCGCCACGGCGCTGCCGAACATCCGCTCCATCTCGAGTTTTGCACTGCAAAAGACCCTTCTGCTTTTGCAAAAGGCGGCGGTTTCTTCACTTTGGTGGCTGCATTGATCTGATAAGGTCACTTCTACTAAGTACGTTTTGAATTGCTGGCGCTGAACTCTTTTGATTGCGAGCCCACTTCAACTTGCCAAAAATGTAGCCATGTCAACAAACTGCAGGAGTTCTGGTGCCTACTGCGCGAAATACGCGTCGCCCATTCCTGCCAAAGCGGCTGCGATCTCTTCGGGCGCGTCGGGGCTCATCCCGGCGCGCGTGAACTCGAACAACGTGCGCTTGTCGCTTTTTGCAACGCGTTGCGCAATTGCACCCAGGTAGTCGCCCGCTCGACTGCTCCACGAAAGTTGCGAAATGGCGTTGACCGACATGTTTTGCAAACGTTGCAGTCGGTAGTTCTCGGGCAGCACGAGCGGCAGTGCCTCGGACCAGTGCAGCGCCACGTCGCGGGGAGAAAGCGCAAAATTCGCGATTTCTGACCGCAGCGCCGGGAAGTTCGCGAAAGGCCCGCGGAGGTGCAAACGACGGTAGTGCGTCCTGTTGTTGCGGGTCGGTGGCTGTTGCACAGCAGGGAGCAGAGAGAAATGCTGCAACGGATCTTCTGCAGAGAAATTTGTGCGACCGACTTCACGGGTGGAGCCGTCGTGGATACACTGCAGCAAACTTGTCGGATCGGTCGTGTGTGGGAACGACGCGCTCAGCTCTGCAACTTTCATGCTGGGCTGAAATCCTTGCACGATTTCGTGCACTGGACGGTCTCGGTGCATCGACAGTGCGAGCTCCAGCGCAGTCGCGACGACGCTGCCAACATCCGCGCAACTCGACCTGTCGAAACGGAGCGGAGAGAGTCGCAGCGAACTCGACGACATTGCAACGGGCACCAAAAGGTTCGACACCTCGGAGAGCAGCGAGACGGACGAAGCCACGTTCACCCGCTTCCTTGCCTCAATCTTCGTGCGGTCTCGCACACTCGGAGCGACACGAAACACCGCGTCGTCATCGTCGCTAGCCATCGGGTAGCTCCAGTCGTTGCCCACGACCAGCACCACCGCACCGGGACACTCTTCTGCCACGTACGTGAGCACCTCCTGAGCCAGGCCTCCCCACGACGAGTCCATGTCCACGAGAGCCTGCACAAGTCTCAGCTGGTCGCAGGCTTCCAGCACCGTCCGCACTCGATCCTCGGCCCCTTCCAGCGTCGTATTGCCGATGTTTCCCCCGTTCGCCTCTGCACGGCCTTCATAGAAGTTGTGCAAAGGCAGATGCGGACGGAACTCGTCCACCTCCACGAGGTTGCGCTCCTCGAGTCTGGCCCAGTCCCACAAACCGCTGCTGGAGCCCGCCACCGGTTGCGCCTCCGACTGGTCGTACACTTGCACGCCTGCACTCCTGGCCATTGCAGAACCATTGCAAATTGCAAAGTGAGTCACAAACGCATGGATTCGCGCGTGTGCCATTGGCGGAAGGTGCGTTTTGCCACTTTACCACGTCGACGGGGCTTCCTGTCGGTTGGGAATTGCTCCGAATTGTCTTCTCACGCGGCCTTTGGCTTCGAACGCCAGCACATGCGGCCTCTTAGCGACCCCATTGGCCTCTTGCAGGGCCAGCCACTGGGTGCCGATCGTCGTGGCGGCCGTGCCGAACTGCAGACGCAGCGTCTCCTCCATCACACAAGTGTATTGATACACGAGCAGCTCCACTAATACGTGGTGTGCAGTACACATGAGTGCAGATGGCTACACTATTATTTTGCAGAAGTGACGAAGGTTTCGCTTTGTTGGTTACTACTAGTAGTATGCAGGCCACGACGAAGCACTTTGCAAGTGACGCATTTTTCGAGGTTGTCGCTTTCCGGCTTTCAGCTTATATGAACCGACTACTCGTGGGCGAAAGTCACGCTTAAATGAGCCCCAGCTGCTGAGAGAGCACCCGTGCGTGCCGGTGCTCGGCGACCAGTCTGGCTTTTCGGACAGCACAAACGATAATGGAAGATAGACACACCAATACGATTTATGGCGTCGAGTCCCCCGCGATGCGGTTCGCCATGAGACGACGGAGGGAGTGCGTCAAAAGCCCCCGAGCGCATCGTGGTTAGTTCCGGTGTGAAACGAGTGCCAACATTTCTCTAAACATGCACTCTCGGACACCAAACGCCATGTTCGATGGCCTGCTCTCCTTGAGCACAACGAATCGCGATGGGATTGCACTTGCGAGACGTGACTGCATCTGACCAACAGAGAGACTCGTTCATCGCGTTCAAGTCATCCGTCGGAGGTTGAGCTCCCTTCGACCTTATCCCGGCTATTAGTTTCCAGGACGGACCACATGAACGCTCTGAAATGTGAACCCGGCGCTAATGAGTTCAGGTTTGCTTGCGGTGGGTCATTGCATCGAGTCAATCCGTGTGTCACGTCGAGACTTGAGGACAGGCGGCGCATTAAGGGGCACAGGGGCATTCCTGTAGCCCGGCGTCGAAGATTTCCGAGCCTATGATGCTACTGGAGTCCAGTCTGGACTGCGCTCCTGCCATGGAAGTGAAGGTCTACCCCCAGCGAACTCGTCGCTCCGACCAAAAGCTCATTCTCCAATTTGCCAGTTCGACTCAACAACTTGAGTACAGCAGCGTTCAAGCTACATTCCAATCCACGACACCATGGTTCGCGTTCTCAAGCCTTTCAGTGTGGTCATCGCGGCCGCGCTCTCTCTCGGCCTTGTTGCCGCGGACACCCCTGTGTCTGTGCTTGGTGACGCCACCTACTCGATCCCGGACTCCCGTGGAGTTATCTGCATTGGTGCCGGTGACGCGCCGGCTGGAAAGGCCTGTCCGTTGAAGGGTGAGGTTGCTTCAGACAACTGCCGCGAAGGCATCCCTTCTTACAAGGGCGGCAAGTGCATTGCGCCGAAGGATGCTGAATGCGTCGTTGTCACGGGCACTACCTGGGGTTGCGCCTTCCCGTCCGGCGACGTCGCGGAGGAGACACCATACCAGAGCGTGGGGAAAACAGCTTCCTCGTACGGTGCGGTTGCGGACGAGACGCCATACCAGAGCGTGGGGCAAGCGGCTTCGTCGTACGGTGCGGTTGCAGAGGAGACGCCATACCAGCAGACGGCTTCCTCCACGTCCGCTTCTGGTTACGGTGACGCCGAAGTGACCTACCCGAACCATGAGGAGGAGACGTACTCGAAAGAGGACGAAGTGACGTTCCCCTATAACGGCGCGGCCACCACTACTTACGGAGGTGGCAAGTCGGAGGGATCAACGCCGTGCCCTACCGAGGTTGACAACGGCAAGGTTGACGAGGACACCCCGTCCCCAACGCCTCAGTACAACACTGGTGGCAAGGACTACACGGCTGAGGCCACCCCGTGCCCCACTCTTCCTTATAGCACTGGTGGCAAGGACTACACGACCGAAGACACTCCGCGCCCCACTCTTCCTTACAGCACCGGTGGCAAGGACTACACGACTGAGGACACTCCGTGCCCCACTCTTCCTTATAGCACTGGTGGCAAGGACTACACGACTGAGGGCACCCCGTGCCCGACTCTTCCTTACACGTACAACCACAGCCAGAAAGGAGGAGACTACGACCAGGGTGGCGACAACCACAGCCACAACGGAGGAGACTATCACCAGGGAGGCAAACAGAACTACGGCGGCTCCGTTGATGCTCCGTGCTCCTCGTCGAAGTCTTCTGGAGGTGACACCTATGATGGTAACTACGGTCACAAGGGCTCCGACAGCTACCACCAGGGGGGCTACAATGGAGACCATGATCACAAGCACGACCAGGATGGTAACTACGACCAGGTAACCCCGTGCCCTTCCTCGAAGGACGACGGTGAAAGCTACGGACACCAGGACTCGGACAAATACAGCCACGATGACAGTGATTCGGTCGACACCCCGTGCTCTTCTTCGAAGGATAACGACGGAAGCTACTCTGACAAGTACAGCCACGATGGCAGTGATTCGGTTGACACCCCCTGCTCTTATTCGAAGGACCAGGACGGCAGTCACGATGGCGGCTACCACCACGGAGGCAAGTACGACCACAAGGGCTCGGACAAGTATGGACACGGTGATTCGGAGAGTTACGAGGGCAGCCACGATGGTGGCTACCACCACGGAGGCAAGCCCGGATATGGCAGCAAGCAGGGATACGAGGACAGTGATGCCAGCGGTTATGTGGACACCCCGTGCTCGTCGGACGCGTCTTCGAATGACCACTACAAGGGCTCGTACTGGCACGGCCACTCCTACGAGGGTGAAGATGGCAGCAAGGGTGACAAGTACCCGTCGAAGTACTTGCGCGGCAGCAGCTACGGCCACTCGGACGATGAAGTCAAGTACCCCGGTGACAAGAGCGGCTACGATGGCAAGGACGGCGAGGCCGGATACCCCACTCAGGATCAGTACCAGGGCAGCTACAGCACTGCGGGCTCTGTGATCGTGGGCAACGACAGCAGTGCCGGCTCCGAGGATGACTGCGACAAGGATCAGTCCATTGAGGGCAGCCAAGAGGAGACTGAGTCGCCGTACCAGCAGTACACCGATGCCCCGACGACTGCAGCCCCTGCGTACACTGACGCCCCAACGACCGCAACTCCTGCTTACACCGACGCCCCGACGACTGCAGCCCCTGCGTACACTGACGCCCCAACGACCGCAACTCCTGCTTACACCGACGCCCCGACGACTGCAGCCCCTGCGTACACTGACGCCCCAACGACCGCAACTCCTGCTTACACCGACGCCCCAACTACTGCAGCCCCTGCGTACACTGACGCCCCGACCACTGCTACGCCTGCTTACACGACTGCTCCGGTCGATGACGGTGAGGAACACCCCTACACGGGAGGCTACGCCACCGAGGCTCCGAGCAAGCAGAGCTACGTTACGGAAGCTTCGACGGCTCCGATGGAGCTCGCGTTTTAAGTCTGTCGACCAAAACCTTGTTGTGAGCACGCTGGTGCTGGCATCAGCGTTGAGCACTTGGCTTGGCTGCAGTGATGAAAACGTCGATGGATCCACCCACTTTGCATGAAGAACTATATGGCCCAACGCTTCCCCGCAGCCTGGTCGCGAGGGCAGCGGGGTCGGTTCGTTTGTATGTAAGCTTGTGGTCTTGCTACAACTACCTTAGTCATACATGTAGATAGATGATTTTGCTTAAGGTAGATGTAGGAGGTAGACGAGCATTGATGTTGACTGAATAACTTTTACCATTTCATTTGTTGGCGAACCTTTCATTAATGTCACGTTAGGGATGAGATCACGCTTGCTAACTAGTGCTGACAAGCGCTGAGTTTAGTAACCTGCAACATAGCGATATCCCTTCCAGTCTCGTGGTGTCTCGAAGTTGTTCGACTTGAGTACCCCCATGAGATATTTGCAAGGACCATCTTGTGGTCGGATTTGCTGCGCGTGGGTGAGGTAGTGCCGAGCTTTCGGCCAGTCTCCACTAAGGTAAGCTTCTACGGCGCTACCAGCAGCCTCAAGGAAAGCTGGCTCGAGACCTTCGCGAATTTCGAGGTACTCTGGGTCGTTTTCAAAGTCAACGGGGGTTTGAAGCCCTGTAGCTGAGTCAATCTTGGGGGTACCAAAACCAATCTTCATGACGGTGACATCAAAAGTGTACACCGTGAGAGGAGTATCAACTCCTCGAATGCTCATGCGGTCCATTTTGCGCAGGAAGCGACGAGCTGCAGGCGAAACAAGTGCAGCAAGCCAGTGTGAGATATTGATGGGCGTCATGAACATTTTTGAGCCAGCTTCGAGGCGATCGGCCATCTCGACGTGGGGGGAAATATACGTGGCGTCGATCTTGAAGCGCGAACCGATGGCACCTTCGACAGCCCAGCCCACGTGCATGCCAAAGCCCATTTTAATCCGGAACGCTGGGCCAAAACGCTTGACTACAGCATCTTTGATCAGGTACTCGGTGAGCGGACCATCCGTGTTAGCATTGTCCAGGTCAATCATACACTTGATGAAGGCCGTAAGCGCGCTGTCGGCCATCTCTGTAGGTGTGATCCGGCGTAGTTTAGTGCCTGCGCCAGCGTTCGGCGGGCACGTGATGGACTGGTTCACCTGAACTCGGTCCTCTTCGGTTGGAGTATCTGTAAACCGCGAAAAGCAAGCAAGTTCACCATCGCAGATTTTCCACGACAGCAAGAAGGCATCGCCGACGTTCTTGTTGGCCATTCCGTAGTAGTGGTGCGTGCCCGAGTGCATGATATCGCCCAGTTTGTTCACGTATACCATGACCTCTTCTTGCAGACATTCGGTTGTGTCGGTAAATTGACGGATATCGCAGAAACCGTAGATGGCAGTGATCTTCTTGCCGGGTAGCATCGGATCCAGATCCCCAGAACCCATATTCTTGCCAATAATGTCTGCACCAGCCGCACCAAAACCCACTTGCATCAGCCGACCGACCTTCGACAGAGTAAGTTCCAGCAACGCTGTCTCAAAGCCCTCTTCTTTGGCGTTTTTGCGGATTTGAGCATCGTCTCCCGACGTCTGCACACTCGCCAGCGGGTTGTCTGCTAGCTTCTTCACCACGTCCATCATGCGCTCGATGGGGTCCAGCACAAGAATGCGGGCCGTACGGATGAAGGACGTCGAGGCCACAACCAGGACGATAATGATGAAGAATGTCTTGAGAATATTGTAGGCCGCAGAGGACGAGCTCGTGGACGCAATGTCGAAAATGGCAATACTTACACACGCGCTGGTGCTGTCGGCGGCGTCTATCGCGATGAAGTCCTTGTTGAAGCAGCCGTACGTCTTGACAATGTTGACTTCGACATCTCGGTACTTGTCGGTCACGTCAGTGTACGTTGTCAGCAAGTTGTCCGCAGTCCAGTCGTTGGACGGATTTACGGTCAGGTTGTGCACCGCGTCTGGAGAGACTTGGAAACGGAGATCTGCAATGTCCGCCACCAACTTGTCGTTGGTCACGTTGGTCATCTGGATAAACACCAGCATTCCCGCGTCGCGCACGTAGCCAAAGAGGAGGCGTTCGTATTCGGTGGACTCCAGTGTGGAACCCTTGGTCATGCCTGACGACACGAGCATGTGAATAATGCGTAGACCATAGTCTTGATAGCGGTATTCCACCTGGGTGTAGCCTCCATCGAAGACCGGCAGCAGCATGATGAGGAACAGCACTAGGATCACGACGCGCTGCACAGTCACCTCTCCCATTTTGCTGCCGACTTTGCTCTCCTGCAGTTCCTCGGTGGGCTCTTTGCTGTTTTTCCACTTCAATATCTTGACCACCCGAAAGAGACGCACGGCGCGCACCACTCGCACGATTCGTCCTGCCTTGCTGCCAGCCCTTGTGGCTTTGCTCGCCTTGAGCGCGGACGAGCTGGTGTTGGTGCCGATGATTTGACTCCAGACCCACCCGATGTCGGGCAGCACGGAGAAGGTGGCGATGAGGTCCAGCAAGAAGTAGAAGCTGAAGATGTAGCCCGGCTTGGCGTAGCAGGACGCCATGAACTCGAAGGAGAACAACACGAGGCAAATGGTGGCCAGCGAGAAGAACCCGTCGTCCGCTGAAATGGAAAAGAGCGACAGGCGAATGTCGTCTCCGAATAGCGCGTACACCGTCACGACGAGCATTGTGACGGTGAACCATTTGGAGTCGAGCAGCCCGAGCACAAGGCGCTTGCGAGCCTCGCGGAGAGCGGCCTGAGCTGGCGTCAAGGGCTTCTGCACCCCTAGAAACGGGAACCTGCGCGTGGGCGCATTGGTCCCGTTCCCCGAGTTGGTCGAGGGCACTTTCTTGCTCGCCCCGACGTTGGTGGGGATTTTGGGCGTCAGCGTGGCGTCCGGATTCGGGCTTTTGAGCGTCACCTCGGGGGACACGCGGTGGTGACCACTGCCCGCGCCACCGATCATGTTGACCGGAGAGGAAGTTGTCGTGGAGTGTTGCGCTACCTTTTTGGGGGGACTTGGACGATTCTGTTGAGGAGTGAGACTCGTTGGCGGATGAAGGCAGGTCGTTTCGAGCACAACGGTTTGCCAGGATTAGAAAGGAGAACGACATGGCTTTTTCAGTCGTACATTTGATGCTCGGGTAGTGCTGAACAGTTTGTGGCAGTTCCTATGCATAATTTTACTTTTCAATGTAGACACCTTCCCCTTTGCGGAATCAAAGTTAGGAAGATATCGACTACCGAAGTAGTCTTCCCGGGCGGATGGCGTTCAGTCGATCCGCTCTCCATCTGCTTCAAGCAGTGCGCCAAGGGCGGACCAGCGCTGCTTTCCTTCACTTTTGCGTTTTTTGCAGTACACTACCGGTAGGGCATGAAGCAAAATCGTTTGCAGCCCATTCCCAGGAGCGCGTAAGCACTGCGCGTCGACAACGCCAGCCGGTATCACGTCGCCACGATGCGAATTGCCTGATATAGCGTTGAGCGCAACTCGTTTTTTCGCTGCGACCAACGCACAACGATGTCCTACAGCCTCGATGCGAGATGTCACGGCCGATTTCGGACCCATTCGTGTCACCCTGGACCTATTTGTGCCGACGGCCTGCACCCAAGTTGCCGCCAGCGAATGATACAAGCTTGACAAGCTGATCTTTGCACCGGCAACGACAGCGCTCCTGCAATCGGTGATGAGTTGGCATCGATCAGCGAAACCCTACGAGCGTGTCGCATTGAGCTCGCGAAAGAAACCAGCCGTCCGGGGCCTCGTTGCGCGCAACATCAGCTCCACCGTCACTCCAGGCAAGTCTGCATACGGATACAGGCCACTACTTTTCGGGGTTGCCATCTCCCAACAGCAGCACCTTCATACGTTTCGCCACTTGTCCCCTAGCCCAACTTCATTTCGCCGGGTCGTAGTCCCCTCTCTACACTTGCGGTATCGCCCCCGGTTGAAGCGCAGCGTCGAAAAGGGCCACCAAGTCGCCGTCGAGCAAAGCCTGCGCGCCCCAAGCTCTCTGGTGTCCGCCGAGCCGCTACATACACTGCAGCGTACACACATCTTGCGCTGCGGTCCGCGACACGGCGGCCACCGGCAGCTGTGTACCCGAATTGCCATCATCGCGAGCCATTTGCGCGGTCGTTATCAGCGCTGTAACACACGCTGCCCGTCCCCCTCCGCTGCTGGGTTGAGGTCTGTAATAGCGCCCACCACTTTGCGATCGGCACGCTCCCGCACAAGTCGCTTTTTCATGCCTCCTTCGACGACCTGCGGCGTGTGCGGCCACGACGTGGACCCGCGCAAGGCCTTCCTGGTCGAGTGCCACTTCTGCGGCCGCTGGTTGCACGGCGTCTGCGCGCAATTGAGCGAGCAGGACGCGCTGCTCGTAGCCAAGTTCGCTTGTGCGTCCTGCAGGACGCACGGCCACGACAGCGTCACATACGGTGAGGAACACTAAAAATAGTCTCACCACATGGCCAACAATATGTCTAACTCCGTCTTTTGTCAATTAATTGTGATCGATATATCAGACAATAATGGCCCATTCGACGCGGACGCAATGTCCTTCTCGCCGTTACCTGTCCATCTGGACGGTTACACAGCTGCGGTGCGACACAAGAAAAGCGCGTCCAGCTTCCGCGGCCGTGTTCGCTCGCTCGGGCGTCCACCTCGTCCCGTCTCAGGATGTGCAGCCCCATTTCCTGCAGCAGCACGCGCTCGAGGAGCCCGTGCTCATTGCAGGCAACAGCCACCGCGCGGCGGCACTGGACGAGCCTTTTCCGGCGCTCGACGCAGCTTCCGTTGCCAAGTTATTGGCCGAGAACCGAGCGGTGCGGGCCACGGACGTGGCCTCCCAAACGAGGCAGGAGCTCACGGCGGACAATTGGCAGACGCAGTGCAGCCAGCAGGGCGACGAGGACGCCGCTCTGCTGGCCAATGCAGAGTTCAGGCTGCAGCAGACGCCCATGCAGATGCAGGTCGCAGCTCCAGTGGCAGTTGCTCAAGTGGCTTGGACCAGTAATGGAGACGACAATTCGAGCGGAGATGCCGACAAATTTGGAGTTTTTCTGGAGAGGAACGCGTATCTGGATTTTGCACTAGCTCCGGGCGGCCAGTGCACGTGGCTGTCCGTGTCCGCGGGCGAGCTTTGGGTGTATTTGATCCCGCCGGTGAATTTGGACGCCTTTCGGGATTGGAAAAATGGCCCGGACTTCGCGACCGCGTTTTTGGTGGAACGAGTGGACAAGTGCATCAAGTGTGTGGTGAGTGCGGGCAGCACGCTGCTTGTGCCGGCTGGATGGATGTACGCGCGCTTTGCTGGTGGCGTACAGTGTTGCTCCGTGTTCCATGGCTTTTTTGCCTGCACCGCAGCGATGGAAGCACAGCTTGGCGTTGTGATGCTGGAATTGCAGCACGAGGCTTTGGCGCAGTATTGGAATGAGACGACCTGTGGATGGATGACTGTGGATGCCAATGTGCAGCTCTGGATGGCGGTGTGCTCTTATGTGCGTCAGCTGCTCATGACCAATAACGGAATGAACGCGCGAGTGAGCGAGCAGGATCGGCGTGCATTGAACAAAGCGTTGCCTCGCCTACGAGAGTGGAGCGAGCTACCTGCGTCGCTCAAGTCAGTAAACGGTATCACGTGGACTCCGAGCTCACTGCAAGAGGCGCAGGGCATTGTGGGTCGCCTGGAGCAGGCGCTCGCTGCAACATACGTACCAGGCCACACTCTTGATGACTTTCACCCGACTACCGGCTTCACAAGTGGCAACAAATTACCACCGATTTCGCCTAATGAAGCGACCTACATTTACTCGGCCGCGTCAGTACCGGACGCGGTGAGTGGATCCCCCTGGGGATCATCTAGCACAGGATTTGACAGTAACACCACGAGCAATTTCAGCTCGTCAACACCCATGTGGTCGAGCTACGACCCCATTCAGCACCATCAACAGCAACCGGATCACCTAGTTGTATCGACGCAGAACCAACCGTATCTTCACAGTGACCCAAGTCTTCAGCAGCAGCAGCAGTCCAATCAGGCGTTTGGTGGTGCTGAGTACGGATACATGTCAGCTTCGGGGACTCCTTTAGGAGGCAATCCTGGCTACATGGGGGCTTCGGATTCACAGGGCAACCTTGGTCTCGAAGGACTCAACTCGCTGGGAAGTCTTTCATCACAGTCATTAGAGCTAGGAGCGACCGGCACACCACTGGCACCAGGTCACAACTTCCAGCAGCCTCGTCTAGACAGCAACGGTAACTACGTGGATATGCTGATGCGCCATCGAGCCTCGTGTCATCGCTGCGGCAACTTGCGAAAGAAGAACGTGCGGTGTCCTGTGTGTCCCCACATCTTCTGTGCGAAGTGTGCCGAGAAAATGATCGAAGAGCATGGTGACCGCATCTTCGAAAACGGTTGCCCGGTGTGCAAGGAGCTGTGCTGCTGCGGCAAGAACCGTACAACGCGCTGTACGCGCAAGTTTCACTGCTATAAGAAGTGTCCGTCTACCAAGAGACCTGCGGCTGGATAACTTCATTCATACAGGTAGTTCGCCTTAGTGATCCAGTCAGTATTGCTATGCAATGTGTGTTGGTATTTATTCGTGCTAATCAACGCTGGAAACCTCCGTCGTTGTCATTCTATTGCGCTCGGCCGCTACGGTTGACATGGGGTCGCAGAGCTGCGAGCGAGATCAGCAGCGCCTCCTCTGAACGAATGGTGCGACTGCCCTGCTCGGGACAAGTGTTGACCCACATGTCGAAGAGCGTGTTCGAGTCTTCGCCGCTCACTGGCACCATCTCATCAGCGTCCACACACTCTTCGATACCGGCAACGCCACCAAATACAATCAGCGCGTGGCGGAACTTCGGCAACGAGAAATCGGCATCGTCGACCGACACGCTACCACGCTCAGACGTGCCGACCTTGAGGTCGTAGCCACCAGGGAACGGGCAGTCGGTCCAGACGTTGCTCAGCGAAGTCGCAAAGCGGGTCGTGTACCCCCAGTACACACCAAGCTGCTCACGCGGCTCAGCAGACGACACCAGTTTGCCCACCACTACATCACCACAAAAAAACACACGCACACAAATGAGTCTCCAATGCAGTCACCCGTCAGCCTCAACCACCCGTACTTTTCTTCTTAAAGTCCTTGGACGCCTCGTCAATCTTCACCGTGACTCGAATCCCGGGCGTGATGCGTTTGTCCACCACAACTTCGCGCTGGAGACCCACATAGACGTGGGAGCCTTCCTTGTCCTTCAGCGGCCTGTCCGTGACGACCCCTTCGCGGTACACACTCCACTCGTGCGCGCGCAGGTGGTGCGGGCAGTCGAGCGGGTTCAGCAGCCCGGCGCAGCTCAGGTCCGTGTGCATGGGGAACAACGCTCGGCGCAAGTACTGCGGTGTCTCCAGGTACTGCAAGACGCGCGCCATGAAGACGTGGCAGTCGTGCGCGCGCTTCTTGGGCGCGCCCGTGCCCTCGTTGCGGCCCAATTGGTCGTCGAACACGACGATCTCGTCCACCTGGAAAATCACCGCGGCGCGGGCCACTTGGCCGGCCAGGTACGTCTTGAGCTCCTTGGTCTGGGCATTGTCCAGAATGGAGCCGGGGATGGCCATGCTCAGCGTGTGGGCGCGTCCCTTGGCCGCCCGTTCATTGGCCAATTGGTCCTTCTCCTGCTGCTGCTTGGCCGCTTCCCGGACCAGTTTTTCCTCGGCTTTGCGCTTCTTGCGGGCCTCCCGCTTGAGTCGTTGGGCCTCGTCAGCGTCCGCGGCGTCCTCTGCAGGGCGTTTCTTGCCCGAAATGTCGTCGGTGGCGTCGGGTGAAGCCTCGGCTGCCGGTTTCTTGGCCTTCTTGACCTTGCGCACGGGCTTGACGGCAGCTGCGGCCGCCGCGTGCAGCGTCGCGAGCTCGTCGTCGCTTGACTCGCTGCTGATCATGACGCTTGGATGTGGCAATCGAGCAGTTACTGGAGACAAGGCTCCGGCGAGTTTTGACCAATGAAAAGACTGGTTGACACGAAAACCTTTGGTTTGATTGGCAAAGTGAAACTGGGTTTCATAAGTTGGTAGCTCAGCTCTCGCTACATGTATTTACACATCCGCTGGTTGCTGACTGCAAACACACTAGCCGTTGGCTGAGTTCGAGGTCCCTGACTGGGTCAACCTTACTGGTTTGGCTTGAAAGTACCGGTATGGCACCAGTCTTCATGTTGCTCTTGGGATGTTCTGCCTATCTTTTGCAAATTTTTCCTGCCTCTCTGGTTCAACGTCTCGGTCACCGAATCACCAAGCACCGCGTTGTTCTACATACATGTATAAATACATGTAGCACGGGGCGATACTACATGCATTCAATCGTGCAGCGAGAACTGCATGGACCAACCATCCGTTGACCGCATGGCCTGACCGAATGCTAGCAACGATCAACCCTGGTCTCCTCCTGAAGTTTGTAAGCGAAACAGACACGAACAATTGCCAGTGCTATTAATATTTGCAAAAGGCAGAGGCTACCGGAAACAAACAACCATGTGGACTGTACAAACCGACTAGGCTTGGATTCAACGATGAGCTGGTGGGAGCCCCAAAGCGAGCAAGACGCAACAACGCTCACGCAGTGCCACCAGATGATCTCGAGGTTCAACTCGTCGCTTATCTCTGGGATCTCCGTCGTTCCCCCACGAAGGGCTCACTAGATAGGCGGGCTGTAAGTGCCGCACCGAAGCTTGCTAGCCAAGCAGCGGAGCTCATTGTCCATTTTGCCTTCCACTGCAACAACTACAACAACTACTACAGCAAGAATACCACCACCAAGAGGAACCTGCCAACTCCTTCACTAGAGACTGTCTTCCAAGTTCCAAGAAACGATTGTCGAAATGCAGGACAGTGCAAACTACGAGGTCGCCAATTCTCCTGTCAAGGGCGCTGCTGTGACTGGCAGCACCTTCGACGAGGCTAACAAGGCCGCTGCACGCCTGATCAAGCCGAACGCCATCCTGTACACCAGCGCTCTGCTGTCGTGGCTGCAACCGTTCCAGAGCGGTTGGTCCACCTCGCAGATGAACCTGTCGCAGTACAACGACACGGACGAGTGCAATGCTCGTCCCGTGGCCGACGGCACGTGCCTCATGTTCCCGGGCCACTCGAAGCTCGAGTGGACGTTCGCCGTGAACGCGTGGATCTTCGGCGCCATGATCGGCTCCCTGTGCTGCGGCCACTTCAGCGACAAGTACGGCCGCAAGAAGACCCTCATGGGCAACTGCATCTTCATCATTGTGGGCGGTGTCGTGCAGACGGTGGTGTCCAACATTTGGTTGTTCTCCGCTGGCCGCCTGATCGCTGGCCTTGCCTCGGGCACTGCGACGGCCACGATCGGAAGTTACGTGAACGAGCTGTCGCCGCCGCACATGCGCAACACGCTGGGCCTGGGGTTGCAGATTTTCACGACCATCGGTATTTTGTTCCCGGCCATCGCCTTCTTCTTCGCGAACACGAGCTCTGGCTGGCGTTACCTGGCTGCGTTCCCCGTCATCCTGGGAGTAATCTACCTGGTGCTGGCGCCTACGATGTGCGTGGAGAGCCCGGCGTGGCTGCTGACCCAGGGCCGCACAGAGGAAGCCAAGCAGGTGATCGCTCGTCTGTACGGCGAACAGCATGTGCAGACTGCTCTGTCGTGGTTGCAGGTGAGCAAGAAGCCGGAGAACGCCGAGGAGGGTCTGGCTGCTCCCAAGAAGGAGTCGATGTTTAACCCGCGCTACCGTCTGCAGCTTCTGGGCGGCATCCTCTTGTCCTGCGCGCAACAGCTCTCGGGTATCAACGCCGTGTTCTACTACTCGGGCAGCATCTTCTCGGACGCCGGTATCTCACAGCTCTCGGGTATCAACGCCGTGTTCTACTACTCGGGCAGCATCTTCTCGGACGCCGGTATCTCAGACTCGCGTGTGGGCACGCTGATCATCGACTTCATCAATATCTGGCCCGCCTTCTTCACGGGTGTACTGGCCAACCGCTTCGGCGCCCGCAACATGATCCTATGGGGCCTGGCTGGCATGGTGGCCATGTCCATCGGTATGACGGTGGCGTTCATCGTGGACGTGTCTGCTCTGTCGATCGTGTTCACGGCGCTGTACGTGATCGTGTTCGGTGTGACGCTGGGCCCACTTGTGTGGGTGATGACGGCCGATATTTTCCCGGACTCGATCCGTGCCAGCGCGTCGTCGTTTTGCATCGGTATCAACTGGCTGTGCAACCTCATCGTGGGCGTGTCGTACCCGTACATCTCGGATGCTCTGAACGACTACGCGTATGTTCCGTTCGTGGTGCTGCTGGCGATCTTCTACCTGTTTGCTCTGAAGCTGGTGCCGGAGACGTCGGGCAAGTCGGCTGAGGAGATCCAGGCCGAATACGATTCGCGCCGCGAGACGTAAGCGTGAAGTGTACGCGGATACCAGTCAAGAGATAGCATTGCCTATATGTGAATAGAGAGAGAGACCTTACCGTTTTCATTGACAACAATGAAGCCTAAAACTTCTCCATTCCTTAAATATTTACCAATGTTTGCACGAGTTGTACGACCGAAAGTAGCATTGACAATGGTGTATTCCATGGGCAAGGCCAAGTGAATTATGTTTTCCACATGAAATTTGTACTACCGGTATACCGGTATACCGGTACATACCGGTCTGAACCAGCGGTCGACCCCCGCAGGCCACGCGTTTGGAGCTCTCCCTCATTCTCACTTCAGAGTCAGAAGACACCAAGACCAAGAAAGACCCGCCTCTCCTCGTTCCTTATCGGACTGAGCTGATGGTCATTGCATAAGCTTCATTAATGTAACTGTTGTTTAACCCTCAAAGACTGTGGAAAACCATTATTTCAGGAAATAACAGTAAATTACGTATTTCGGCCGACATCGATCACACATGTATAGATAAATGGAATTCGTCGTGCGAATTGAACGACGCATGTTTTAGACATATTTCTATGTCGTTTCTATCCTATTTCTATACGGGTTGAACAGTCACATCAAAAAGATGGAAGTGCTCGATGCTCGGGTGGAGGAAGTGCTCGGGAATACCACTGCCGGGACCACCAAGTACATCTATGTTCGAGCCCTCACTCGTTTTGTGGAATGGCTATACGATACTACAGATGAAGACCGACGTGAGACCCTGTTCACAAGTCGATTTCGCCAGCTTGAGTCGCATGACGCCAAGAATATTGGTGAGTGGTTTGCTAGGGTGCCTCTGCAAAGCCCTATAAACCTTGGGGGGTTGTCTACACAAGATTGCATGCGCTATCTTACGTCGATGGAGCGACGAGGTGTGACTGGGAAGTCCACCCTCGGCAACGTGCGTTCTGCAATGGTATATCTCTACAACCCAACGGAAAGTTCACGCCCGCGTGATTTTGACTCGCAGATGAAACGATTTTTCAAGGGCCTTCACCATACAGTGGCTCGAGGCGCCCAAGGCACCAACGAGCGTCTCTGTGAAGGTAAAGAGCCTTTCACGTTCTCAATGTATAGAGCTGTGGCGAATGCAATGCTCCAGTCATCGAAAAAGCATGATGCTTTCGGTCACTCATTCCTTTTGATTTGCTGGAACCTGATGTGTCGTGCAAAAAGCACCGAATTCATTCGACATGCTCAACTCTTTTGGCGCGAGGATTCCATCAGTATTACATTTGCCCACATGAAAAACGACCAAGATGGCAGCCGACCCTGCGACCCCAGGCATGTATATGCCAACCCGACGATACCAGAGGTATGCCCAGTCCTTGGGCTTGGAATCTACTTTGCTGTGTTTGGATTTGCTAGGGATGGACGGTGTTTCCAGGTGGGAACCAGTACAGTCGTTTCCTGAAAGTACTAAAGCGCGTGCTGGGCGGAGATGTTTTGAAAGGAGTTTTGGAGGATTTTGGTTTAGCTGAGGATGATTACGGAACTCACTCGGCACGGAAAGGTGCTGCAACTTACGTGAGCAGTTGTTCAACGTCGGGGCCTTCTGCAGCGGCTATCTGTCTAAGGGCAGGTTGGACACTGCCGGGTGTTCAAGACAAGTATATAAGATTGGAGGCAGCAGGTGATATGGTTGTGGGTCGCTATGTTGCAGGTCTTCCATTCGATTCCCCTAATTTTGCCACGTTGCCTCCGTTCTTCGCACCACTGTCTGACCGAAGTGACGAACAACTGGAATTGCAGCAGCGACTAAATTTCACTATCGCTGCCATCTTTCCTGGCGTTCCTCCAAGCTTCCGAATGATTTACCAATTCGGTTTGGCTTCCATGCTATATCATAAACCGTTTTTGCAGCGCGAATTGCCTTCTAGCCATTTACTTTTTGCAACACCGCTGTTTGCGAATAGTACCCAAGTTTATCTGGAATGGCTGCATCAGTGCGTAAGGTGTCGCAACTTCCAAGCAAACGATCCCATTAGTCCAACTGGTATACCACCGCACGTCGGCATAATGGCTGTGCTAGCCCGATACAAGGATGAAGTCGATGGGATGAAAGAAGGTTTGGTCGACACATTTGAAAACTTACTCAAGCGTCATATCCACGGATCAGTCATGACAATGGAAGCTATGGAGGCCGCTTTTGCGTCGGTACTTGCTCGGTCGAATTATTTGCGCCCGGAGCAGCCCACATTAGATTTGCCGAGTGCCACCACCATCACCACTAGTACAGCGCCGCACTCCGACTTATAGATGTGGGATGGCAGCTTTCACCGAGTCCCCAGGGAATTCGTGCTGGCGTCGGGGACTCTCCGTGTCATCTGGCAGCACTGGTGTACCGGACAACTTGCTCCGCGGTTGCTAGCAAAGCATGACATGGCGACTAGAGTAATGAAAATCCGCCTAGCAGAGCTCCAGCGATTGATGCATCATATTGAAAACTTATTATCGGAAGACGAGGTCCACCGAGCATACAGCTCACCTGACTCAGCTGGGGTTCTCTTTGCTCAGATTAAGAACCGTCTATCATTTTCGTCTTCTTCAGGAAAGGGGCGAAAGCGTAGGTTAGATCCGTTGTCGTGGCGGACATTAGCGAGAGATGCCAGAGATCAAACTATTTGTTGAACAGCTTATCTACAGTGTTTCTATTGATGAAATGGATGCACTAAATCCTTCGTGCAAACTGCGCGACGATTTCATGCGCATTTTGCATGTTGGGTATTTATGCTGTCTATTCATGGGCCTGCAATTTTTACATTTAGGGAACTCGCCGTTCAACATGCACGACGAATTGCATACAAACCGCAAGATTTGAACGACGAATTCCTGAGAAGTGACAATTGAGTTTTGAGAAATACGAACAGGCATTATTTATGAGAGGTATCGCAATAACGTTATTTTCAACGATAACCAGCTATCTCTTCACATCCAACCATTCTCGGGCGCTTGGTCTGCTGCTTCTGTGCGTTGCTGTCTCCTACTCAATCCACAGCTCTCAGGTTTTACTTATCTCCTCTCAAGCACTGTCTTCTTCTGCATCATGCTCCGCACCACTCGTGCTACCTACACCAACGCTTAAGTCTCGGCTTTCTATTTTTGCCTGTGTCGCGACGAAAACGACGAGGTCATCCTCAAATACTTTCGTTGCCGTTGTGGCACGGCGCGAAAGCAAACCCACTGCAACGGTACTCAAACGTAATGCAACATGTGCACCGAGGGCATGCTGACTACCAAGTGGTCATGCTCGATGCGACAACAGCGATGACAGG
>JAHWLE010000100.1:0-40101 GCA_024679135.1 Phytophthora foliorum
CAAGAACGGCGGACAGCGGGGGCTCTGCGCGGCAGTGGGGCGTCCTGCACGCGGCGGGTGGAGATGTCCGGCAGCTCCTGCGATTTCGTGAATGGCTAAACTTGCGATGGAGCGGCCAATGAAAAGACGAGTATTTTTAGCAATTGTAGCCATCTTCAAGGCGGAAGTTGGGTTTGGTGGTGTGAGTTTTTACAAAAGTCTGCGGAAGGATAATACGTCGAAGCAGGTGTCGCACACGCGGTCGGGCTTGAGCACTTGGAACTTGGGGATGGCGATTTTGTTGCTCGAGCAGTTGTAGCACACGGTGCGGCCGCAGTGGCGGCAGTGGTGCTTGCGCATGGCCAGTCGGAAAATCGTGTGGCATGACGAACACTCGGCCGTCTGCTCGTCGCCGACCCACTCCGGTGGGTGGGAAAGGTTGCGCAGCACTGGCACCAGCATTGAGCCTTGGTTCGTGCTCTCCACGAGGTCCACCACGCTGCGGCCTGCTGCGTCGAGCAGGTGCACGAACGCACCAGCACTAACCAGTGCGACTGCGACGTCTTCGCTCCCTCGACCAACGGCCAGATGCAGTGCTGTGCTACCATCTAGACTCTGCGCGTGGATATTTGCGCCGTGTTCAATCTAGCAATAACCAGTCATGACAATCAGCATAAAATTAGTGCGAGAACAACAGCCAGCATCTTCTTCTAACATGCCACTTACAAATGCGTTGATGAGGGATGCGGGTCCGTTCTGGTGGGAGCAGAACAAATGAAGCGCGGTGTAGCCGAACCAGTTGGATCGATTAGGATCTGCACCATTTTCCAGCAATAGCTGCAGCATCTTTTGACAACGTTCCGACGGTGACATGGCAGCGAGGTGAAGCGCAGTGTTACCCTTCAAGTCTTCTTGGTTGATATCAAAGCCATTCATTTCTTCCTGCTGTTCCGTACGTTCTTCTGGAATGACAGCATCACCACTGTTGGCTGGTTGTGCTTGCTGCTGCGATTCGCCTGGCACAGTATCTCCTGCTGTCCCGTTGGTCTCGCTGTTTTGATTCGCCACCTTTGCCAGAGTTTTGGCTTTTGCAGCGTCGTTTTCGTGAAGCAGAACAAGAGTGACCGCTGTGTGGCCATTAGCTGCAGCATGATGGAAAGCATTCTGCCCTTGGTCGTCCACGATATCCTGTTCTGCGCCATGGCGAATGAGATAGGCAACAACGGCCACATCTCCTCGCGCCGCCGCAATGTGTAGCGGTGTCCGCCCCCGTCGGTTCGGAATGTTAGCATTTGTTCGGAATGCGCTATTGAGTAGAACCTCCACAGTCTCGATGTTAGCTGCGTAGTGCAATGCCGTGTTTCCTTCCTCATCGGGCAAGTTGGAGGCCGCATTATGCTGCAACAGCAGTTCCACCAGTTTGCTGTGGCCCTTTCGACTCGCAATGTGTAGTGGCGTCTGCCGGTGCCCAAACTCAGCTGTAATATCCTTGTCCCCGTCTTTAAGCTGTGAGATGAGGTTCACATCGGCTGCACTCTGCTCGATTAAGATTTCGCAGTGCCGTACATTGCCACTTGCACTCGCTAAGAAAATCAATGGCACCTTATCCGTCAGCAGGAAGAACGGCGCGCTTTCATCGACAAGCAGGCGGCGAATGATTGCGTTGTTCCCCGTCTTCAGCGCTGCAACGAGCGGTAAGTCGGTTTCGTCCTTCCCAACCCGGTCCAGGGACTCGCCAAGTCGTAGCAACTCATTTACCACGCGACCGAGCTGATATCGAATGGCTACGACCAGAGGTGAGTCCGACCGCAGTCGCAGAATCTCACACAACCGCTCTGTTGAACACTGTCTCCCCGTGTCGCTTTGCAAAAGCTCCTCAAACGCATCTTCCTCCATGTGTTGAAGCTGCTTCAAGCACATGTTCTGCAACTCTTGCACCGCCTCCGTGCATCGTGACAGCACGGAGCCACCTCCGGAAGATCTTCGTCCATTCTGCGACGGCGGCGGAGACATGGTAGCTCCATCCGAGGGCTCTCTCCGTCGAGCCGTCAACGGGTTCGTGGCCAGCACTGTATCCATAAACACCAGCACATCCATCGTCTTCTTCTGCAGCCGCTTCTTCCGATCTTCAGCCTTCGCGGTCCCACCTTCTCCTTCCTCCTGTTCATCGCTCGCTTCTAAGACCAAAAACTGCACAATCCTCTTGACACAAATGTCCACCAAGGACGGCACCAAGTACACAAAAGCCGCGCGCAGCAGCTGCTGCCAGAACTCCTCCTTTTCTCGCTGCTTGTCGTCTCCCTCTGCCCCCAGCTCGTTTGTGTAGAGGAACCTCAGCAGCGCGTAGAACACGCGGTAGGGCGTGTCCTGCACGTGGATCTTCAGCGGGAAGCGCACTTGGCCCGGCACCTGGCTGCTCTTGGCGCGCACAAGCGCCGACTGGAACGCGCCGCTGCGTAGCGAGAGAATGAGGCGGTGCGCAGGGATGAGGTGGTCCCCCGCCGAGCTCTTGTACTCGGTAGTGGACGTATCAGAGCCGCCGCTATCTCCAGAGTCCGTCGAGAAGAGGAACAACACGTCGCTCAAGTGGTTGTTCGCGAACAGCCGCTTGACCTGCAGCAGGTCCGACACCAGCGCGTCGTCCGCCGAGCTCATCAATGCCAATCTACGTTTGAAGTGTAAGAATACCTCAAAATGGGTACCGACCCATTTGATTTGGGAATATGAGGTGCGCCACATGATACCGTACTTAGCCCGTAATTTCGTGTACGGTACATTCCGCATTGGCTCCCTTCCAGAACCGCACATCCAATAGTCAATTCAAGCCACGAGTGAAGATCCAACAGGATGGCGGAGCCCAACATGCCCATGCTGCGCCAGTCGCTCGAGGGGACGCTGTCGCCCTTCGCCGAGACGCGCAAGGGCGCCGAGGCGTACCTGAGCACGCTGTCCGCGCAGCCCAACTACGTGTTGCTGCTGCTGCAGGTGCTGGAGAGCGCGGGCGAGAAACAGGAAGTGCGGCTGGCGGCCGCGCTGCTCTTCAAGAACTTCATCAAGCACAACTGGGACCCGGAGAAGCAGGGCTGCGTGCCGCAGAGCGAGAAGAACCTGGTCAAGCAGCACCTGGTGGAGCTCATGTGCCGCATGCCCGAGACGCTGCAGAACCAGCTCATTGAGGCGCTCACCACCATTGGCGAGTACGACTTCCCCGCCCAGTGGGGGGACCTGCTGCCCCAGCTGGTGCACAAACTGCAGACGGAGCAGGACTGGCAGGTGCGCAACGGCGTGCTCATGACGGCCAACACCATCTTCAAGCGCTTCCGCAACGTGTTCAAGTCCGACGACCTGTTCCGCGAGCTCAAGCACTGCCTCGAGGTCTTCCAGGAGCCGCTGCTCGTGTTCTTCAAGGAAACGGGCGTCGCGTTGCGCGCTCCGGGCATTGCGGCGGCGCAGCAGACGCAGATGATGACGGCGCTGCGCTACATGAGCCGCATTTTCTACTCGCTCAACTGGCAGGACCTGCCCGAGTTCTTTGAGGACCATGTCTCGGAGTGGATGGGGGAGTTCCTGAGCTACTTGAGCTACGAGAACCCGGCGCTCGTGGATGCGGACAACGAGGACGAACCCGGCCCGATTGACCGGCTCTTGGTTGCGATTGTCGAGAACATCAACTTGTACGCGGAGAAGTACGACGAAGAGTTCAAGCCCTTCTTGCAGAAGTTTACCGAGGTCATTTGGAACCTGCTGGCCCACCGTATTACGCTGTTTCCGAAGCACGATGAACTTGCGGCCAAGTGCATGAAGTTTTTGACGTCAGTGGCCTCGCGCTCGTTCCACCGCGCGCTGTTCGAGTCCCCACAGGTGCTCACGGAGCTCTGTGGAATTGTTGTGACGAACCTGCAGCTGCGCTCATCGGATGAGGAGCTGTTCGAAGACAACCCGATGGATTACATTCGCCGTGACATTGAAGGATCAGATGGCGACAGCCGCCGCAGTGCCGCTCGCGACTTGGTGCGCGGTTTGCTTGGCAACTTTGACGAGGCTGTGACGCAAATTTGCATGAGCACGATTCAGACTCACCTGCAGCAGTACAAGGCGGATCCGGCGCGAAATTGGGCGATGAAGGATGTGTCTATTAACCTTGTGATTGCTATTTCCGCGATGAAGCAGTCGCGTCTGCGCGGTGTATCGGAGGTGAACAGCCGGGTGCCACTGATGGACTTCTTCATGGCGGAGGTGCTGCCGGAACTTTCCACCCCCAACCAGGCTTCGCTTATCCTAAGGGCTGACGCGATCAAGTTTGTCTCCACGTTCCGTAGCCAGATGCCGGTGGAGGTTATGGATCAGCTATTTCCACTTTTGATGAACTGCATGGACCCATCTCAGTTCGTCGTACACACATACGCTGCTGCCTGCCTGGAGCGTCTTCTTACAGTGAAAGACCCGTCGGGCTCGTTGAGATTCTCGAAGGAGCGCTTAGCGCCGTACCTGGGTAAGCTGCTTGAGCACGTGTTTAACATTCTTGAGCAGCCCAACTACCCCGAGAATGATTATCTCATGAAGGTCGTCATGCGCGTAATGAACGTGGCGAAGGAAGATATCTTGCCGCTGACAGATATGGCGGTGAACAAGCTCACCAGCATTCTGAATCGTATCTGCGCCAACCCCAGCAACCCGTCCTTTAGTCACTACCTCTTCGAGTCGCTGTCCGTATTGATCCTAAACGTTTGCAAGACAAACCCGGGCGCGACGGAGCGTTTCGAAGAGTTGCTCTTCCCTCCGTTCCAGAAGGTGCTGACAAACGATGTTGAGGCCCTGTCGCCTTACGTATACCAGGTGCTGGCTCAGATGCTGGAGCTGCGACCTAGCGGAGTCTCCGATGCATACAAAAGTATGTTCCCAGTGTTGCTTAACCCTACGCTGTGGGAACGTGTGAGCAATGTCCCAGCCATTGTGAAGCTGATCGAAGCGTACATGCGCAAGGCTCCAAACGATGTCGCTCAGTCTGTCCAAGGCATCCTCGGCGTTTTCCAGAAGTTGATTTCATCCAGATCCACAGAGGCGAACGCATTTTCTTTGCTGCGGGGACTCTTTGCGTTTATGCCACGCGAAGCTTACGTGAGCTTCCTGAACGAAATTGTGAAGATTCTTATGATTCGGCTGCAAACCCGCATGGCTGGACGCAACTCGGTGGGATACACAAAGGAGCTGGTTTACACGGTGTCGGTGCTTATTGGAAAGCTGGGTCCAGACACGTTGTTGGCATCTCTGGAAACGCTTCAGAAGGGAATGTCGACAATGTTTATCAAGTCGGTGTGGCTGACATGCAACGCGCGTGGTCGTGGACCCGCTGAGCGGAAGGCTTGCATCGTTGGACTGACGCGTTTGATGTGCGAAACTGAGCTCTGCGTCACCGACCTGGATCTGTGGACAGAAATGCTAACAGCAGCGGTGAAGGTGCTAGAAGAAGCTGGAGAAAGCGGCACCGCGGTCAAGGACGAGGACGAATCGTTGCTTGAGTTGGAGCAGACGGGTTACGAAGCTGGCTACGCGAAACTTTTCTTTGCGTCAGTGGTTCCGCTTGATCACTTGCAAGAGTACCCGGTGCCAACGCGCTACCTTGCTGAATCGATTGCGAAGTTGTCAGCTGCGAAGCCTGGAGTGGTGAGTATTGTCATGTTCGTGAAGCACATGCGAGTATAGTATCTAACTTTGACATCGTTCTGTTTGTCCAGCATTTGGCCTATGCCCAGACAAAACTTCCGACGCCCGCAACGCTCAAGACACTGCAGTCCTATTTTGCGCAGAACAACGTGCCGTTCCAGTAGACTGGGTAAGATGGACCGATGGGCAGCTTCTACAGTCCGACATACCATTACCAAATCTCAAAGTGTGGGAAAATGCTGTGCAGCTTGCAGCAGCATTCCACCACGAAAGTTCTATTTGTTTTTGTAGCAGCACGAACGTGCTGTCGAAGAATGGATCTACAGGCATTCGTTTCTTCCCTAGCGCTGCTTTAGCATGATGTGGTGGAGCTTTTGGAAGAAACCGTGTTCATTTCTTGCTCTATATAGAGTCTACAGAGGAAGGAGTCCGAAGACCCCACCAGTTTAGTATGCTTCGGAGAGATGAGGAAGCCACGCAAGCGCGGCGATCCGAAACATATCCTCGGCGCCTTACATAAAGGTGCCCATTCGCCCTGAGTGGGCTCATTGTAATTGGACTGGTTTCCTCGTTCAGCCCAGGCAGCTAGGAAAATTCCCAGTTTACTGCGGAGCGTTGTACATGTCAATGCTCTCGTCGGACTGCGGGGTGGAGATCGTGCGGTTGAACGGCGTGAAGCCCATGTTCTTCGCCTGCATGCGGGCGTCGCAACGCTCGGCGTGCAACCGCTCGAAGTAAGCCTGGTTCACGTCACCCGTGACATACTGGCCGTTGAAGCACGACGAATCGAAGTTCTCAAGATCCGAGTTCTCCTGCCGCACAGAGTCCTCGAGGTCCTTCAGGTCCTGGTAGATCATCCACTCGCAGCCGATCTCCTTGGCCACCTGGGCCTCGGTCTTGTTGAAGGCAATGAGCTCCTCAGTCGTAGGCATGTCAATACCGTAAACGTTCGGGTGGCGAATGGCCGGGGCCGCCGACGCGAAGTACACCGCCTTAGCGCCGTTTTCACGCGCAATCTGCACAATCTGGCGGGAGGTGGTGCCGCGCACGATCGAGTCATCCACAAGCAGCACGACCTTGCCCTCGAACTCGGAGCGGATGGCGTTGAGTTTCATGCGCACCGTCTTCTTCCGCGCCACTTGGCCGGGCATGATGAACGTACGCGCAATGTAACGGTTCTTGACGAACCCTTCGCGGTACGGAATGTTAAGGCGCTGCGAGGCCTCGAGAGCCGACGTGCGGCTTGTGTCAGGGATGGGGATGACCACGTCAATGCCGTGATCAGGGCGCTCGCGCAGGATCTTCTCGGCGAGCTTGGAGCCCATGTTGCGACGCGCCTGGTAGACCGACACTCCGTCAATGAACGAGTCGGGACGGGCGAAGTACACGTGCTCAAAGATGCACGGCGACAGCTTGGCGTCGGGCACGCACTTGCGAGCGGTCATCTCACCGCTCTGCTTGATGACCATGGCCTCACCGGGGGCGAAGTCCCGCTCCGTCTTGAACTCGAGCGTGTCGATGGCAACGCTCTCCGAGGCCACGACGTAGTCGGTACCATGCTGGGTCTTGCGCGTGCCGAACACGAGCGGGCGGATGCCGTGCGGGTCGCGGAAGGCCACAATGCCGAAGCCGTTGATGAGCACAACGGCCGAGTAGCCGCCGCGGCAGCGCTTGAAGACGCCCGTGACGGCGTCCAGCACCATCTCCGTGTCGAGCGGCTGGTCCACGCGCTTGAGCAGCTCGTCGGCCAGAATGTTGAGCAGCAGCTCCGAGTCCGAGTCCGTGTTGACGTGGCGGAAGTTGGTATTGGCCAACTGGTCCACGAGCTCGTGCGAGTTGGTGAGGTTGCCGTTGTGCGCGAGCGAGACGCCGTAGGGCGAGTTGGTGTAGAAAGGCTGCGCCTCCGAGCTCGAGCTCGAGCCGGCCGTCGGGTAGCGGCAGTGGCCAATGCCCATGTTGCCGCGCAGGTTGAGCATGTGGTTCTGCTTGAACACGTCGCGCACGAGGCCGTTGTCCTTGCGCAGGAACAGGCGCTTCCGCTCGCACGTCATGATGCCGGCGGCGTCCTGGCCGCGGTGCTGCAGCACCGTGAGCCCGTCGTAGAGCCCCTGGTTGCAGTGCTCGAACTTGTTGGCCAGCATCAACGCGATGATGCCGCACATGGTGGATGGAGTGGGGAGGAGGAAGTAGGAGCTACTGCTTGACGCTCGGAGGAGAGAGTCCGCCAATGACGCCGCAACTGACGGCGAGTGGCTGCCAGGAAAACCTCTTGCGCTTTGTATACCCACGAAACGGCTCGGCGTGTTTCGGGAACCAATCGCCGGCAAATCCGTGCCGCCCCAGCCAATTGGCTGAAATCAGATCGCTCTCCCCATTGGCCGAAATACCGACGTTGAAGTCGCCAAGATGTGCAAAGGTATTTATCCTGCTCTTTTTCAAGCTGGTCAATTCAATCGTTTCCCAGAAGCACAGCCCTACGTGGACCCTGTTGTTGCTGCGTCCATGTGGACTGCCCAGTTGAACGGATATTAGCAGAGCTTTGACAGCAAACCCACCAAAAACCTTTTGAGGCCAAGCTAAGCGTAACAAAGAAATCAACGCTAGCGTCACGACAATTTGAAAGGGTAGGTTGACGTTCTTACACCTGACACAAATCTCGAGACTGAGAGGAAGAGGGCGGGACTTTGTCGACGATTACTGTACATTAACAGTGGTGAGGGTCACATGCAGCTCTAGTATTTGAGGTCGTACATGTGAGCATTCACACATCGGGTTTTCTTACACTATTGTGGTGGCTCTGGCTGCAGGGTACGTGCCTTGAGCAGAGATTTTGATCTGACAGCAGGATTTTTCTTTTTCATGGGTACCACTGGGGCACTGATCGGCCGGTCAGGCGATAGCATTGCTCGCGTCGCTGTGATATTCATTAGACTGCACCAATACAATGCGTTAGATCATTGTAAGCGACAACGCATGGTCACTTTGTGCTTCTTACCTGAGAGGGGAAGCTTTTGCACTTTTAACCTCCCTTTTCGAAGATGTTTCAGTTGGTGGTGTCGACCATTTGACGCTCGGAACCCGGACCGCGGGTGGCTTCTCACTTGCATGAGAGTCACCGGCTGATTGGAATTGTTGCTGTAGCTCAGTCTCCGCCATCGGGAACACATTTGATTGTGGTTGGATCAATGTCTGCGGAGGTGACAGCATCGGCTCGTCGGGAGATTCCTCTGAAATGGACTCCTGAACCAAGGGCTGAGCACTAAATGGCACGTTTGAACGGTAGATCCGAGCTGATGATGGCCCCGGGTTTACCTTCCGTAACTGAGATGGCCCACTTCCTGCGTTCACGATCTCTTGATCGCCAGCTTCGGTGTCTTTCTCGTTATATGGGTTTACGACCTCTTTGCGGCATGATAAGCACCGCACAAGACAATCTTCATTCTCTGCATCTAAACCAAGCAAGCGGGCTTCCAACCTGTACCAAAATCAATCACGGAAATATATGTGCCACAACGTTAGAATAACAAGTTGTCTGCTAGCCACGCTGACTTTCACGTACTCTTTCAGTAATTTCAGGTCGGCTTTACGTCGCAAACCTCGTTTGAGATTCTCAATCGCTGCGGTGTAATCAGGTTGCTGTTTCAGCTTTTCGAAGAAGAGCTCAGCCTGGGCACTCAATTGTGTAGGCATATCCTGCGCAAATGCTTCAACCAGCGCTCGCTGACTGGCGAGTGCTTCCTCAAGCAACGAGTGTCTAGCTGTTGCCTCGCTCTGAGCTGTAGCTAGCTGAAGCTGGACTGTAGTGCGAAGCGAAATCACCTCGTTCTCGAGATCACTAACTCTCTCAACCGCTGGCGCAGAAAGTGAGGCAAATCTTGAGTCCACACTCAGCAGACTTTGCTCGATGTCGGTCACGCGACGCCGAAGAGTTTCGTGTGTAGCTCGGTCATTTTTTTCACGCATCTCATTTGTCATCTGCTTCAAGGCTGCAAAAATCTCACGTGATTTCTCCTCAAGCAGCTCGATTCGCGACGAAACAGTGAATACATTTTTCTTGCGCTTGAGCAGGATATTAGTCACGTCCTTCTTCTGTTTTTCCTTGATATGCCCCTTGAGCTGGAACCATTTCTTGTGCGCTCGCTCCTTGAGTTCGGTTTCTTCTTCAGGCGACAGCATGTGAGCCCGTTTGAGTTTCTTAAGAGCTGTCATAGTCTTTGAAATCTCTTCAACAGCCGCCCCAGCTTCTGCATCATCCTCATCATCCTCTTCACCGCTTGACGAACCAGATCCGTCTGAAGATGATTCACTGCCACTTTCATCACTTCTTTCATCGATATCAGCCTGTTCCGTTGCATTTGGAGCTGTCGGTGATGATGCCTCTTGTTGTACAGCTCGCAGCGTAGGTGGAAGCTGAGGCAATTCCTGTAATATGACCTGCTCTGGCTCCTGCTCTTGGGTCGTTACTTGTGGAGAAATTGACGTTCGACGCGAGTGCGTCTCGCGCTTCCCAGATAAACGCCGTGTAAGATCATTTTCGCCTGCCTCGTGCTTCTTGCTAATACTTGTTCGGGGGGCCATTTTTGATGACCGTCGAAGGGATGAGGTTCGGCGCCGCAACAATGGATCGGTAGGAGGCCCTCCTGCTTCCGAATGATGTGAAAGCACTGGTGTGTCCTGATGTGATAGAGAGGATGCCCGAATCGGGACCTCAACCACCTTGGTTTCGGTGGAAGGTTGTGGTACTGCCGTCGGAGTAGAAATATGAACCGGAGGCGACGAACTCTGCAGTGCAGCCGATTCCGGGGTTGAGACGGGATTTATTATCACCTTTTCCACGATTAAAGAACTACTAGCCGTGGGTCCCATCGGGGCGGCTTGTAGCTCCGAGGCAGTAATAGTAACACCAGCACTACTACTGGGTAGAGTTGCGTTTGCTGGAGTTTTCAAAACAAAAGGCTCGATAGTTCGCTCCACTTGAACTGTAGGCAGGATACTTGAGACTGATGGGGTCGATATCGGCGGTTTATGGTTTATCTTTCGAATAGCAGACGCTACTGACTCAGTCTTGGGTGTCGTTGTAGTTGTAGTTGTCGTTGAAGATGCAGGTGCGACTCCAATCAGATCTTTTGGTGTCGCTGCAATTGGCGTACTGGGTTGGGCTAGCAGGGGTGTGGCATGCTCTACTATTGGCGCTTGAGCAACTTGTGGCATTGATGCTGTAGAAATATTTGTATCTTTATTCGTTGATTCCTCCGCTGGATGGAGGATACTACCTCGTTCATCAATCACCGGGGAAATCTCTGCTAGGACTTCTGGCTTGCTTTCAACCTCCTCCACGGGAACGTTGCTCTCAATCGTTTCTCGAGGTGACATCACTGGGCTGTTCTCACTTGACGAGATAGCAGGCTGACCATTCGGTACGTACGATTCAGAGGATGGCGCTGCAATTTCAGCTATCTCTTGGTCATCCTGCGACGAAACAGGCTCAGCCAAATAGGCTTCGGGTTCATTTAACCCAGGCGGGTCAATTTCAGCAGGAGCGTCGACAACACTTTTTTCTTCGCTGGTAGCGGGCTCTCGAAGGTAAATTGTTGCCGGTATTTCCTCGACAATGCTAGCGGTAGCTGTAAGGGGAACAATCATCTCCTGTTCTCCGGGTTCAACAGTGTTGGCCCGAACAACAGCGACTTCTTCTAGAGGTGTGAACAGGTTTGCTAAAAACTCAGGTTGTGTCGTTATTAAAGGTTCGACAACAACAGGTTTCACCACAGCTGCCGGAACATTGTGAATGACTGGTACCGCTGTAGAAAGCTTCGCTTCTGTTGGTTGAACACTCTCAGCTACAGGAGGTAACAGAGTAGCTGCCGCCTCCGCCAATCCATTCGACTTTACCTTTTTGGAGCTGTGCTTCTTGTCCTTGTCCTTGTTCTTCTTCTTCGAATTTGTTTTCTCGACTTTCTCGACATCTGCAGCTGTAGGCGTGGCCACGCTGGAAGTCGTTGCTAGCCGATCAAGAATGGCAGCCGCCATCCCAGTGACACGAACAGTTTTTTTGTCCGTGCCAAGTTTCTTGCTCATTGTCGGCGCTAACGGTTTATCGTCGTCCGGTGGGGGACTAGCCCAGCGATGTGGTCCCTGTGCCTCGTCGTCCACTGCCGCTGTACCATCAATATTGTGCGCGATATTTCGCAGCTTGAGGTCGAGCTCCGTCATACCAAAGCTCACCTCCGTAAGCCAGTTCTCCATCTTGTCGACGCGGCCACAAACCGCACGCAGAATAGCTTCAAGAGCCATGGCTTGCTTGCCCAAGTCCTTGAACAGACCCTGAAACACTTCACGGGAGGCACTTCCAGGCACATCTTGCTGCACCTGAAGCACCGAAGCCTTGACCATAGTGCAATATTTGAATGGGAACCACTACTAGAAGCCTCGCTTAGGTGTCGCTCACGCTCCAAACGCTTCACCTTCTGGTCAGGTGGTCTCTAAAGTGTCTTTCATCTCATCGAACCGTCGTTGAGCGGTGTGGTTTCGTTCAGCTAATTTCAAAGCGTCGCCCTCTTCACCTGTCGAATCAATTGGTCATGACGATCTTCTGGCGATGGCAGCATTCCTGGACGCCGGTAGTGATTTTTGTTGTGCTTGGTGGGGTGTTCGATGCCCCGGGAGGTGTTAAGGCTGCTGCAACCAGTGGCCGATTCCAATTCTCCCAAGCTGTCTACTCAACCACTGAGGACTTTGGCGTTGCTTCCATCATCGTTCAACGCAGTCTCGGATGTGATGGTCGAGCTGCTGTATATCTGTCTACGATTCCTGGTGTTGGGAATGCCACTGCAGGGCGTGACTATAAACCAATCTTCAACGTGAGTCTCGTGTGGCAGGATGGCGAGGATTTCGAGAAATCTCTTTATGTGCCTGTTTACAATGATGGCAAGCCCCAAGAAAGCGCCAAGACCTTCACGTTGAGGCTGCACGATGCAATTGGGGCAGACATCAACGCTGACCGCAACCAAACGCAAGTGATATTAGTTCCTCCGTCAAACCGTGAGTATTTTTTTTCGTTTTCATCGCTATGGTTAAGTCACTACTAATGTTTACCAATCTATAGTTGTTCCTGGTAGCTTCACTTTCAAGGATGCCGCTGTCAGCATTAACGAGGACAACACGTTGATTATCCCTGTGCTTTGGATAGCTGGTTCGACGTCCTCTGCTAGTGTGAAGTTTGAGATTGTGTGTAAAAGCGCATGCTTTCCCGATGACTTCGCGTTGGTTTCGCCACTCACAAAATTGCTGGAGTGGAAACGTGATGATTTTCCTGCTACCACTACTACTCGCACGCAGAATATCACTTTGAACGTGCCAAATGACGGTGTATATGAGCCTAGTGAGACCTTTATCCTGCGATTGGTCGTTGTGGACGCTGCTGAGGATGCTGTTATCGGAACTGGAACGATCGGGAACCTTGGAGAAATGGTTGTGACAATAGCTGGTCCCAACAATGTCCGGTCGGGCACACTGCAGTTCGATGCAGATTGTTTTCCAGGTTGTGGGAGTACGAAATACTCGGCTATAGCAGGAGGTACCGCACTGGTAATAATTCAGCGACGTAGTGGTAGCGACGGAGACTGTTCCGTTATTGTTGCTACCCAGGACGGTACTGCTGTGGCAGGCGTGGACTATGTACCACTAGAGCAAGAACTACTTTGGAAAGAGGGGGATACGAGCGACAGACAAATTATTGTGGCTTCATTATTTCGACCGGATCCAAGGTTACCTGCCAGACGTGTAGCCCTCGTGCTACGGAACAACAGAGGAGCCCCGATCAATGGAGCTCACGCCAGTATGACATACATCAATATCACCAGTCCGACGAATGTGTTTCTCGGCGACGTTAACTTTGCTGCCCGTGAGCCTTTAGAATCCGTGTTACGAATCCCAGATCTGAGCTTTATCGCACTAGCCTCGCGTAATACAAGCTCGCGCCTTCAGCTCTGTCCGAGCGTCGTTGCAACTGAGCCGGGTGTGCTATCTGTGGCAATACAGCGTAACTTTGCAGCATTTCCTGTTCCCGCGCGGGTAATCGTAAAAACCGTTGCTGGTACAGCAAAAGCTGGGGTTGATTTTGAGCCCCTCACGAACAATATCGTCACTTGGACAAATGGCGATTCTGATGTGAAAAAAGTATTCCTAAAGATCTTGACGCCGCCAACTTATGATCCATATCTGCGTTTGTTGTGGTTGCAACTATCTGATGTGACTGGTGCCGTCGTTGGGGATTGCAATGTTCTTGAAGTGGGGCTCAAAGGGGTAGCACAAGGCCCACATATCGTTTCGTTTGACCTTGACATGGTTCTTGGAAGGCTTACTCTCCAAATGAGCCATCGTGTTCAGGTATCGACTCTAGACGTAACAAAGTTGTTGCTGCAGTCCGAACGTGCGATAAAAATCGGCCCAAGTTTCAGATTCACTACCCAGCAAACAACTACTAACAGTCCAGATGGCACAACGATTGTCCTGAACATTGGTGCAGGGGATCTTAACAACCTGAAGCGCATTGCTGGACTAACAAAGAGCGCACGATCAGCATTTTTGAGCACGGAAGTGGGTCTTTTCCAGTACGTTCTTAACAACTGCCAAAGCAGTGGGATCCGTGCCTGCTCTCCAGCCACAACAGTAAGTATATCCAACGCATCTGCGCTCGCTGTTACTACGTTTACTGCAGACACTCTCGCTCCAACGCTCTTGGGATATAGTTTGGATTTATCTCGCAGATTGTTAAAGTTGCATTTTTCCGAGGCGGTAGATTTTTCTACTCTTAAAGTTGAAGCACTAACATTTTCGGAAACAACAGGAGGAGTGGACGTTTATCGGCTTTCATTAGCAACAACGCGATTGTTTGCTCCACAGCCAGATCCGCTAAGCGGAGCCACACTACGTGACACAAATCGTCTACCTGCTGATAATACATTTCTCACCCTGCAGCTCGGCCGAGCCGACGTCACAGCATTTGCGCGTTTTGGGGCTGGTAAAATCGGCATTTCACGAGCGAATACATTTTTGGGGATTGAGAGTGCATTCGTTGCGGACTTTGCCGGTAATCCTGTTACGGCTGTGGTTCCGGGAAAATTACTTCAGGTTTCGGCTGCAGACTGCTCAGCGTGTCCTGCAGGATCGTATCTCATTAGCTCGTGCTCGGATCTCAAGGATCGAAAGTGCAGTATCTGCAGTGTGTGTCCTGGTAACTCATTTGCCCTTGAAACTTGTAGAGCTACGCAAGATACTCTTTGCTACCGTAAGTTACCACGTTACCTAAGCACGTAGAATTCGTCGAGACTAACTAATTATTTTCCAGCTTGCACTGAATGTCGTGCAGGCCAATACGTATCGGTGGTTTGCTCCCCAACGACGGATCGTGTATGTGGTCCATGTACTCAGTGCACATTGGATGAGTATGAGGTTTCACCATGCGCGGCAGGTGCAGACCGTATTTGCCGAACTTGTAATTCGTGTACGTTAACAATTGCACAGCAGTTATTGTGCCAGCGAAGCCCCATGTGGAAGCGATTACAGATGAGATTGCCATTTAGCTGTCCCTTGCCTGGCCAGGAGTATAAGACCCGAGAGGATCAGTTGCAACGCGCGAAATCTAATCTTTGTGGGTCTGGCCGATGCTCCTGCACTGCAACTGGCATAACTGGCAATTCGAATCCAAACGGTGACGGCTTTCCAGACGATCCACACTGCACTGGACCCGTGGCATATAACATTTTCGTTTAGAAGCACATACATCGTTCGAGACGCGACATAATGTATGTTGGTCCGACTTCTGAACAAGCAGATCCTCTTTATGGATTGTAGCAACGAAGATATTTCGTTCTGTAAATTGAGTTCTCTATTGTATTGGTACTTGCTCTAGCGAGAGGCAGCACGGATCTCGTAGAATTCGTAAGACAGCTCCAGTGCGTCGCTTACGGTCTCGAGAAGCTCTGCTCCGTCGACCAGATCGCCCACAGGTGTAATGTTGTACGAGAGGTCCGTGCTCTTGGCCAAAATCGCGTGCAGGTGGGTGACACCAAAACGACTGTGGCTGTTAGCATTCATGAGGTAGGCTACGCCGTTGGGGTTGCTGAGTACGTGGTGGCGGACTACACGTAGGAATCCTTCAGCCGTGCTCGGTTCGCAGATAATGTCACTGGCAATCACAACTTCTGCCTTCGGTACAGCCTCAATGCTCTCGGCAAGGTCCCAGTCAAGAAGCGACACCTTTACTTCCGGCTTCGAGGAATCGAACTCGTGCGTGAACGGCTTGTTAAGCTGAACGTTGTACTCGAGAGCCGTGCACGTATCGCTCTGATAGTCAGTAAGGGTTGTGTGGCTTGCAAATCGAGCCGCTGTGATGCCTCCGAGTCCGAGACCGCTGCCCACCTCGATCACACTCTTGCCTTCGAACAGTTCACGGTGCTTGTGGATCCAGCGTGCAAGGACAAAGGCCGCACCCCACAGCAAATACCCTGTCTTACTCTGACCTGTCATACGCGTAGGTACCTGGCGGATAAGCACATTCATAGTGCTTTCGCTGCCGTCAGGATTCTTGGGGGTATTGTCACGAGGGTCGAAAGGAAGGGGTACTGCACGTGGCCACAAGCGCTCAACTTCCCCCACTTGACGCACACGATGCGGAAAGGTGACAGCCGACGGGCTGGATGTGCAGCTCGCGACAACTTCAGCTGCTGCCTGTAGGAATTGAAGCAAGCATTTTAAACAAAATCAGAGAATTGGTAATCGCAGAAACTCGGTACGAAGAGCACGTTCCTAACCTCCTGAATGTCTTCGTTCTCGTGCTCCATCAGACGCATCAGTAATGGGTGTGCTCCAACACGCGCTGCAATTGCATCGGATTCTAAAGTGAGCAAAATACAAACCAAAAAAACACCTGCATCGAACGCACCGATAAAGGTAGCATTGTCCTCGTCGATCACCGTCTCGGCAAGCAGCTGGAGCATCTGCACATGCACCAAACACCGATTTTCATTTCAGCAAGATTCCTCGTTTCATTATCTGCAGATAAATGATCCCTGGATACCTCATGGGCAATCTTCATATCCTCTGAGCCCACATTGCCGTTGATACGTTTCACAAGAGCAGCCATGTACTCGGTCGCAAACGTCAGGAAGCCCGCTACATGTACGAAACCCAACCACCACAATGTCAGCACTATCACGCACGTCGTCGACTGTGAATTTAATCCTCACCGAGTCCAAGCACGCAGCGCCCGTAGGTGGTCCCAGTCAATGCACGGACATGCTCTCGCGCTGCGGCAGACGTGGCCAGTTCCTGCACCAGCGGGCGAGTAGCAGCCACGTCCACAGGCAGCGGGGCCGGCGGTGTAGAGCAGAGCAGAACCATTTCGTGTCTCGGAGAAGAATCGCCTGATGGATGGAGGTGACGAAGACGGCGCTTGCTGCCGGTCACGACTGGCGGTTACGCGCTACGTCACTGTGTATTTCTGATTGGGTGATTCAGCATTACTAGCGCTTAACATGCGCATGTCGCGAATCTGCAGTTTGTGTGCGCCACACAATAAGAGGTTGAAGTGGGTCAGCGCTTTGTCACATGCAGCGGGAGCCCGTAGCAGACGGCGGCGTGGCCGTTAAGATACTTGAGCTTGCACACATCTCTCGAGTCTTGCAGAACTTGTGCCAGCGACTGACTGTCACTTTCGTCCTCGTGGTCTGCCAGCAGCCACTTCTGCAGAACCTTGACGCTCAACTGGTCGATGTCGCGGTCGGTGACGTCCCAGAGCATCGCCAGCACCGCAGGGCTCCCAGCTCGCAAGTATGCTAGTACCGCGCCACTCGGTCCGAAGATTCCCTCTCGCTCTAGACGCCCACTACTACAGCCGAAGAGTAAGGCGGCGCTGCAATCTGGCTGAAGACTCAGGACCTTGTCGCGATGCAAGTAGGCCTCCCCGGAGCCGTGGCCGCAATAAATGTACAGGTCAGCGGCCAATAAATAATCTCTGTGGGGTCGCAGCACAGCAGATTAGAATTCAACAAAGTGTTAGCACATTCCATAGCGGTTTGTCAGTACCTCAGTTCATCGGGATCCGGGATTTTCCCGACAACTCCTTCCCAATCGGATGTTGTCGTCCCACCCTCCAAAATCGGTCCCAGTTGGTTTTGTGTTGATATGAGGTCTCCAGCAGGATTGAGTAGGAAGCGCACGCGATTCCGTCGAACACGGGTCATCGGAGATGCCCGGTCAGCGTTTTGCAAAATCAGATCGAGGGACGGCATACGAGTTACACCACTAGAACTGCCCATTACATCCATGCCTTCCCATGGAAATTGCTGCAGTTGGTGATTCAAGATCAAAATGGTTGAGCTCTCCTGGCTGCCACCACGTGCTTCCACCTTTACCTTTTCGAAGAGGGCAGCGTCGCGAGCAGCAACAAGGCGATCCACCAACACCTTCTTTAATCCATCTGTTCTGAGGCCTTCAATAACAAGGAGCTGTTTCACCTCACTGACCTTCATCTTGGAGATTTTCTCTGTGCTCAGCTTGGATAGATTGCTTACATGACCGGAATCAATTGACTCCGTCGAGTTTTGCCTCGCCGATCGTAACAATTGGAGCATCTTCTGCGCATTTGAATCGGGCATGGGTACCTCTATCTCTGCTGCAATGTGGTTGAATGCATCGATCACTTCACTGTCTGACAGCCAATACTGAGCATCAGCGACAGCACTCAACAGCATTTGGTTCCTTTCAGCCAGCTTGATAGAACCTAGCTTGTTCGAGACGAGTATGTTCCAGCAGGTCTGAGCGATTTGGTCATCGTGTGTGTTAGTGGTTTTGACGAGCAAGCATCGCCAAAATCCCAGAGTTTCCTACAAACCAAAGGTAGTAAGGTTAGTAATCAATCGGATACTCCAGCCTTTTCCGCATAATTATACCTGCATACAGCGAAGTACTTTTTCAATGCGTTCGTCCAACACTTTGCGAGTGCTCCACCATTTCTTTTTCAGTTCTGTGGTCCATAAGCCTGCTTCTTCAGCAGTGTGACCAGATAGGATTTTCCTGCGAATTCACCCACGCGCCATAGAAGCTATAAAACAAGCAACCTCAAGAACTAGAAGCAACAAAACCGTACCTTGATTCTTGAATGATGGCATTCATCTCATGCATGCATTTCATCCAGGTCACTTTCGGTAAACAGAAGGAAACTGGTGCGGCGCCGTTTGTCTATCATGGCAAAAAGTTAGAATATAGCTAGATGTATAACATACATGTACATTAAAGCATGTCACGCTCACCGGAATGCGACTGATCATCAGCTCAGAGTGTGGGCCTACCATTAAAGAAACAATGACCCAGGTGTCTGGAAGTTGCTGAACCTTTTCAGCAACGGCCTGAGCCATTCCTGCCAACTGGTTGTTCGGCTTTCGACTTACAGCTGGGACAGCAGCTAATCGCTCAAGCTGCATTACTAGAGCTTCTTTCATTGATATGTCGCTGTCCGTTTCAGCAGTTGCTAACTCCATCTCAACAACACCGGCAGTACCAGCATTTGCCAGCAATGAGCTGCTTGCCCATGACAAAAATCTGTCCCGGTAGCCTCCGTCCATTAAATCGACCGCGCTACGAGCGTTCTCCTCGATTTCAGCAAAATATGCCATCCCTAACGCTGTCCGAAGTTCTTGACTTAGGTAGGAAACACCTAGATGATCCCCGAGCAAAAAGGCTTCTTCCAGTAAGGCAAGCGTTCGCTCCAGGCTAGTAAATGCCCTCGGTGACGTAGAGCGCAACAGTCTGACGTTGATGCGCCCTAACTGAAGCATGCATTTGACTCGCTCCAAACATTCATCGCAAGCTTTCATCGACCGCTTGAGATTCTTCATCGAAGCTAATAGATTTTCAATTGCTGCTGGATCAGTAAAGTCAATGATCTGGCTCTGGAGTCCCGCGTATTTACGCCAGCAACGAGCCTTGACCCTTGTCAGTATCTTGGAAGCAGATTTTTCACTGTAATCGACAGCTGATAAAACGTCGATTGCTTCTGCGTAGTAGGATAAAGCTACTTGTTCCTCTCCTTCACTGCGGTGAACGTCACCTTGCTGCACAATTTCATTGCAAATTTGTTCAAGGAACATCAAATCGGACTGGATACAGGAATGCTGTGTGGATGCTGCACCGTCGATGCCATAATCATTGTTGCTGGACTGCGTGCTCGACCTCGCAGCCGGGGTTAACAAAGATATAGCTACTTTCGCCTTCTTCACGCGACTTGCTTTTAGCTCCAATTCTGCGAATTCGTAAAATGGTTTTCGTGGGAAAAAGTGCAGATTTAGCCCACCAACAAGCCGCATCGCCTCCTTCAAGTAATACGAAGCCCTTCACAAAATGAACATGCTGATATTAGTCTACGAACACAAGAATCATGGAGTACGAAGACAGTACCTGTGCGGTTGATCCGATAAGCGATAGAGGGTTGCGATCTGGCACAATATTTTTTTCGCGGCCGAAAGCAGATCCCACGATGTACATTCTAATGCCTTGAAAAATAAAACCTGCATTGATTTTCCCTGTTGACATTCTGCACTTGATATTTCGAGAGGTAGGTCAAAGTACCCGACTTCAGCAGATGATGAGGCAGTGCCAAACTTCTTCGCTAGTTTCCAGCAAATCCGCAGCGCAGCTTTAGCTTCGGTAATGGCACACTTGCTCCGTCCTTCATGAAAGTGAATATCTGATAGTATTATGCGGACAAACAATTCCCGCATTCCAAGTGCTTTCGCAACCGTCGTGGTCGGGTGCAGCTTGATGTTGTGCCGTATATCGCCTAGAGTGGTAATCGCAAGAATCAAGTGCTGACAGGCTTGGGCTCTGTTGTCATCAAAATTGGAGGTCCCGGCAGCATAAATTTCTTGATCGACTTGCTCAAACTGCTGCATTTGTATATTGGCAGCGGACGAGAAGACAGCTCCCGTTTCTTTTATCGCTACGTTGTCTTCATCACTCACGTCAAGTAAACTAAGTAATGCAGGTGGAACAACGCTCAATGTAGAATCATGAACACTTGCAGACAATTGAAATGTCTTGAGCAACTTTCGAGCTGTTTTTTCCATCGCTGAACACGAAATTAGGGATAGCGTGTTGCAGACGGATTCCAAACAACAAATCATACGATATTCATCGAACAGAAAACCAAACGTCTCTCCACACTCGCTCCAGTACATCAAGCAGCGCTCAATATCGGCAATGGCATTTTCTTCGCAAATCGAAGCGTCTCCCGCAATTCCAGACTCTTGAGTGGCATCAGCATAGCAGATCATAAGAGCAATTTCCATTGTAATCACGCCAAGCCATCCATAAACTCCTCCAAGATCAGAACTAGCTGCATCGCTGAGATGATGAAGTTCTTCGGCAGCGTTGTTAAGGGAATGATGCACGAGCAGAAGCCGCTCGATAGCATCGTTATAACTGTTTTTGGCGTAGAAGTCACAGTATATCTGTTTGCGTTTTGCTAAAGACAGTGAAACTTCCAGCAAGGTGTCGTCCAAAGATTCACAGCAACTGGGCATATTCTTGAGCTTTATCAGCACACCCGCCACGTAGTTCTCAAGCGCACAACATAACCGCACAACAATCTCGTTAGTATTGGTAGTTCCACTCCCTGGTTTGACACAACCCCTGGCCCGCATGCTCGTCAGAATATTTGTAAAAGATCGCTCAAAGGCAACACGAAATGCGTTCCACAGCATCACAATTTGGTCCTCTGGGATGTAACGAGTTTTAAAAACATGAGCAGCGTTGTCCAGAAAAACTTTGAACTCCCCTACTAAAGAGAGTTCTGTATCGTTCTCCAGTAGCGTTGCCTCCTCCAGGATGCAAGATACGAACTTGTCGACACTTGTTTGCGGAATTCTTTCGCTGATGTCTCCACAGTACAGAATTGAGTACCCAATGAAAATTCGTGATTTGGTGAAATCCTCCAGCTCACGGAAGCAATGTGCCAGTAAAGAAGCGATAGCATCGACTTTCAGTTGTGCATGTGCCTTGTGTACATCTTCAGCGGTGAGATTGCTGCACATGACATACTCCAAGAAATGCTCGGCAAGCTCGAACGCTCCAATCAACACCGATATAGTGTCTTGATAGTTTCCTGTTTTGTAGCACCGAGTAGCGCAGTTGTAGCATTCTCGTGCAATTGCATTCAAATCTCCAAGAACGCCCTGCAAAATAGATTCACTTGTCTTTCCATCCATCGTCGCCTCATCTAGGAGCACTCGAACCAGATTCACATGGTGAGAGAGATCTCGGAGGCAAGGTTGGGCTACCATCGAGCCATCTTCCGTGCAACACCGAACCAGAAGCATCACAGTCATTCGATGAATCCGCGATTCTTCTAGCAGCAGTGATTCCACAGTTTTACGGTCGCTTATGACTGAAGCAGCGCGCAATTCCTGCACTGCCTTGCACATTTCACCAAAACTGCAACATAAATGTTAGAGCAATTCATCAGAAACTGCCAACCCGATACACGACAATTACCTTGCGACGATTTGTTTGTACAGCTGATACTTTGAAGTATGTTGGGCACTGATAGCGTAGTTGAAAACTTTTGTCGAGCCTCTTTTCAGGCAACGCATCAGGAACGGAACGAACGTTAAAAGGTCTTGCGAGGCCAAGGAAACGAAACTCCAAGGCATCAACGCTTCGAGTTTTTTCAAATACACTCGTGCTGCCTTTTCACACCGCTCAAACCATGTATCGGATGAAGCTCTGTGAACGAGATCTCCGATGATCCGCCCAGTATCGTACTCCAGCACCTTGTCAAAAGGCGACTTAGAAGACTCATTGCGAGATGTCAGCCATTTTTCTTGTTTTGCTGAGTTGGCAGCACTAAAAAGATCGCCCACAATGGAGAACAGTAGGCACGGCTGAATAGGCTCGCATATGCTGCCAAACAGTTGCACGTATTGAGTCGCGCTTTTCAGGATCATTGCACCCTTTATATGCATCTCAGAGGCTTCACAAATGAAGGCAAAGTGTTCGAGCCATTGAATATACTCCCACTGGAGTACGTCAGACTGTTGAAAAAAAATGAGTCAGTCAATTCACCATCAACCACACTAGCGTCTTTACGCAATGCTAGTAGTACGTACTGAGTATATGTGCGGTGCGTTAAGAATTGTTTGCGTCAGAGCGTTCGCTGAACGAGCGTAAAACCTGTATAACTCTTGGAGTCCCATTTGTGACCTTCTCGATGCACGTTCATGTTGTACCCCAACGCGGTGCACCTAGACAACATTCGTGGACAAGGTGGCAAGCTGTTAGAACTCTCAGTCAATGACTTTTTATACATCCTGTGAAGTCATAGATTTCACCCACCTGCTGTATAAAGTATGAGGGAGTATAGTTTGAGCATTTGAGTAAGAACGTCAATGCCGTCGAACGGAATCGGAGCGCAGCGCTAGCCGATTCAGTCGATTTTTGCCCGGCACCGTCCATGGCTGCAGCACATTTCCAAAGTATCCTGAATGTCCGGTCACTAAAAGACGAAGCAACCTTTGAGTTTTCGCCAGGAAGTATTTGAAGATGCGCGATCCACGGCGACAACGTCGTTTCTGCGACTAAAAGTATAGCCTACGCATCAATAATGTTAGAATAAACCACAAAACAATAGTTGTACAAATTTTTTCGTACCTCGTGCCTCTTTGCTGCTGTTAGTAGCGTAATGCAAGTATTTGTGTGACCAAGAAGCAACCGCGCGAATTGTGTCGTGTGGCAACTTTTTGGTCTCGGAAATTCAGCCAGCAGTTCCAGTTTCTGCGGCACAGTGGTTGCTATCTTGGAAGTGGCTTCATCTTGAAGATCCAAAGAAACCATCAGCTGTGACTTGGTCGGTGTATTGTCCCTCGATTCCATGCACAATTTCGCATGGGCATGCCACAGACGAACATGCACGCAAGCAGCCACACAAACCGCAGCCTCTCGCATCTGCAACAACCAACACGTCAGAAACCCTACACAGCACAGCAAGCAACCGCTCAGTACTCACACTTGGTATCTCCGCGTACTTCTTCGCGACTTGATACAGCAGATTGTCTACCACCAGATCGCCAAGTCGCACCGCATGCTCCAAAGCACACACCACATACAGCGCCACACACGCCAGGTCCATTGCTGCCACCAAATCCTTCAACTCTTCATCACACAATGACGTCAAAACCCACCACAATTCCACCATAATACAGCTACTAACCGACCTTCCTCCTTGACTGCAGCGGTGCTCGTGGACGCATACGCCTTCACCACACTCTGCGCCATCTTGGCAGCGAACACGACGTCGCGTTTCTCGCCGTCGCTCACTCGCTGGCGCTTGTAGTCGCGCTCTGCACTCAGCGCTTGGGCCCAACTGACTTGGCGACGCTCCACCGCGGCGTTCAGCAGCGCTAGAACCTGCAAAGGCGGCGTTTTCGCGCTGCCATTGCGCACTGCAGTCGCTGCTTCAGACGCAAACAAACCGAGCGTCTTCTCCGCCTGTCCGCGGCGTTGCGCGAGCGCCAGAAGCTGCTCGCGCGATGTGGCGCCAACGGCGTCAGCTTTCCCTCGCATAATTTTGAATGAGGTACTTTCAACTAGGTTCGCAGCGTATGCGAATTATACAGCACGGTCTTTCTCTCCTGATGCGTACTTAACGAGCAAGTACGTCGTCGGTGCTGGTGGTGGGTGACATTGCCCCAAGCACCAAAGACACGAGCAGCTCGGCCACCATGAGCCTCCGGCGGAGCGTCCTAGCCGCCACCCGACAGCAGCGATGCCTTGCAACTGCAGCCAAATCGCTGCGCTTCTTGTCCATGCAAGCGGCGGCGCTGGAGACGCCGCAGCGCAAGGGCGTCGCGTACCGCTTGGGTCGCGTGGACTACGAGACGGCGTGGGACTGGCAGAAGCAGCTCATCCAGCAGCGCGTGCTGGCCATGCGCGCGGGCGAATCGGTGGAGAAGGACGTGGTGCTGATAATGGAACACCCGAGTGTGTACACGCTGGGCAGAGGCGGCACCATGGAGAACGTCAAGTTTGACCCCGAGAAAGAGCACGTGAAGCTCGTGCGCGTGGATCGCGGCGGAGAAGTGACGTACCATGGCCCCGGACAAGTCGTGGTGTACCCAATTCTGGATCTGACCCAGCACAAGAAGGACCTGCACTGGTACCTCCGTCAAGTGGAGGAGGTGGTGATCCGCACGCTGGCCAAGTTTGGAATTCAAGGAGAACGTGTGGACGGACTGACGGGTGTCTGGGTGGAGGAAAATCCTGGCTCTGGAGATGAGGAGCACTGTAAGGAAAACTTCGAGCGCGAGATGCGGAAGATTTGTGCGGTTGGCACACACGCGAGTCGCTGGGTTACCATGCACGGCTTCGCGCTGAATGTCAAGACGGATCTGCGTTGGTTCGACCGTATTATTCCTTGCGGCATTGATGACCGCGCGGTGACAAGTATCGAGCGCATTCGCCCGGATGCGACGATAAAGGATGTAGAGGATGCTGCTATCGAGGCTATCAGCGAGGTCTTTCACCTCGACATGGAAGATATCGCGGCCAAGGCGCCGGTGTAGAGTGCATAGTGCCTGTATTTGATGCTGTTTTACTTTTGTTTGATCTAATCAGCGAGGTATACGTGACTTAGCTGCTCGAGAGTGAACGCGACGATGCTATCGACCGTTGCTAGGCCTCCCGTGCCTGATGCATGCACGACAAGAGGAGGTTAAAGATGTTCGATAACTGTGAATAGAGAGTGCACAGTATCGTCATAGCCATCGTACCAACCACTCCGCAGGCTAGCTTCTTCTCCACAGGAGGCACCATCTTGTAGCCGAACTCGGCCAGCACTCGAAGCTGCTTCGCAGTGATCGGGTGATTCCACATGTCCGTGTTCATGGCAGGCGCGAAGACGAATGGCTTGGTCATTATCCACGCCCGTGCGACGCAGGTCTGCACAAACATTTCCTCAGTAACTACCGATCTTCCCTATCAACAACGCACAGTGGAATTCCACCGTAACGCACGAGCAGATTGTCCGCCAAGCCATTCGCCAGCTTCCCCAGCGTATTGGCCGACATCGGCGCCAGCAGCATCACATCTGCCCAGTCCTTCAACTGTAACAGCACATCCACAGCATCAGCATCTCATTGTGCAGCCACTCTAGAGCACAGCGCCGCACCTCAATGTGGCGCACGCTGTCCCCGACGACGTTCCACGCTGCCCACTCGTCTTCGTCTCGAACGACGGAGATTCTTCCTCCTTCCAACTGCGTCGCCGCATCAAACTCCGCCCACGCCCCTGCGTTGTAGTGCTTGGCACGTTGCAGGAAGAAATCCGCCGCCTTTGTGAGCACCACACACACCTCCGCAGTCTGCGACAGACGCACGGTCATCTCCGGCACCTTAACCGTCGCCACGCTGCCGCTCGCGCACAGCAGCACGCGAGGCGGACGAGACGTCGGCATGAGTGCAATGGCACTATCACGGGGATTGCGGCCGACGTGAGTGTTGGTCTTTAATACCCGCTTTAATGCCCGGTACTGCAGCAGTTGCAGCTCACTTCACCAATGGAGACGGTGGTGATCAAGCTGGAGCTGCGCGGGCAGCAGCCTACGCTGCTCGCGGACCTGGTCCAGTCGCAACCGTCCACCCTGGAGAACGTGGTGTTGCATGACTACCAGCTGGAAGGCCTGCGGTGGCTGCTACGCAAGCACGAGCAAGGGTTGAACCCCATTCTGGGGGACGAAATGGGTCTGGGAAAGACACTGCAAGTCATTTCGTTTATTGCGGCGCTGATTGCTGCTAATCAAGACCAGGGAAATACTGACGGAGGTCGCTACTTGATCGTTGCGCCGCTGAGTGTGCTGCCCAATTGGATGGAGCAGTTCGAGCAGTTCGCGCCCAGCATTTCGACGGTCATGTACATTGGCCCGGCGAAAGACCGGGAGAAAACGCAGAAGGTCATTGCCGCCAGTCCGAAGGACCGGCCGTTGGTGGTGGTGACGTCGTACGAGATGTTGTTGTTCGACCATGAGTTTTTCCACAAGACCGAGTGGGAATTGATGATTATGGACGAAGGACACAGACTCAAGAACCCGAAGGGCCAACTCTACGGGGTCGTCTCGACGAAACTACGCTCCAAGCACATGGCGATTCTCACGGGTACACCGATTCAAAACGATCTGCAAGAACTGTTTGCATTGCTGTCGATACTGAACCCGAGCGTGTTCAATGACCAAGCGCTATTTGAGACAACGTTCTGCGACTACTTCTCAGCCAAAGCCCAGCGACTTGACGTCGAGCAACGCACTAAATCGAAGCGGCTGAGCAAAGCTGAAGACTTGATGCGCAGGTTATTGGCACCGTTGTTGCTGTTGCGCACGGTTCAGGACGTGCAGGGTGCATTTACCCTGCCACCGTTGTCTGAAATAGTGGTACATACACCGATGTCGTCGATGCAGCGTGCGTACTACAAGGAGGTCATCGCAAAGAACGCTGAAGTCCTAAATGGTGTGGCGAAAGCTCAAGGGAGCAGGTACGTTGTGTATGTTGTGGTGTGCACTATTTGATCCCTGCTCTGACGCTGTACGTACGATTTTAGGGTACCGTTGCTGAATATTCTACCTCAGCTGAGGAAAGCTTGCAACCACCCCTACTTGTTTCCTGGAGCAGAACCTGAGCCGTTTGTGGAAGGCAGTCACCTGTACGAAAACAGTGGCAAGCTCTTTGTGCTGCATCAGATACTGCCGCGTCTGAAACGAGAAGGCCACCGCGTTCTGCTTTTCAGTCAATCTCCCCCCTTCCTGGATATCATCCAGGACTTTCTCACGCTTGAAAGCTTTGCGTACGAGCGTATTGATGGGTCAGTGCGTGGAAAAGAACGCTGGCAATGCATTGAGCGCTTCCGCAAAGACCCTGAAACGTTTGTTTTCCTGATCTCGACCCGCGCTGGAGGTCTTGGATTGAATTTGCAAAGCGCAGATACTGTCATTTTTGCGGACTCCGATTACAACCCGCAAACTGATCTTCAGGCGGTGGCACGTGCGTATCGGTTGGGACAAACAAAACCCATTCATGTGATCAAGTTTCTGTGTGCAAACACTGTCGAGGAAAGTATTTATCGGCGTACGCTGAAAAAGATGCGGATGGCTGAACGCATTCGAAATCTCGCTCGCCGCACTGACGGTGGGGACAACGAGAATGACGATGACTGTGGCAAAAGCTTGCTGGATATGATTCAGTTCGGCTTGTATCGTCTTATGAAAGATGCCGCCAGGGTGGACGAAGACGCACTAATGAAGCCGCTTGAGGAAGAATATATTCAGCACATCCTGACGCGCAAAACGATCCTCCCGGCTGCGGAGAGCTGTGACTCCGAGGATAAGACGACGTCAGCTTTGAAAAGTGATAAGTTGCTCGAATCGGGTGGAGACTTTCACGAGGAAAACATGTACTACTTTGAGGGAGAAGACTATACAAAGGTTACAAGTACCAAGTCGCAAGACTCTGAGCTGCTTCACAAGTTGTGCAACGAAGCACCAAACAACATAAAGCGCCAGACAAAAACGGCTCGGAAAAGGTACGAGCAAGATGATGATGAGGAAGACGACGACGAGCAAAGCGCTGAAAACGAAATTGAACAAGCCCAAAAGCGAGAAGAGCGCCGTCAAAAAGCTTTGGAAAGAAAGCTCGCGCAGTGGAAAACAAACAATTACGAATCAACAGCGATTGATATAAGTCAGCTTGGAGCTAGTGCTGCAAGTTTGTCACTGCGTAGCACCGATGGCTCAGTCTCCTCCGCCAACTCAGGACGACTGTACTACAAGTCCGGAGACGCCAGCCAGCCCCCTTCCAGCTCTCTTCACTCGAATCCATACATCATCGTGCACTGTGTTGACAACAGTGGCGTATGGAGCTCGCGAGGCTTCTTTCGTAGCCTATCAGCGCTGTCACCAGCTATCCAGAAGCAGTATGAAGCGGCTGGACGCAATGGTGATCTCAAACTTGGCAACGCCCACTTGATTCAACTACCAACTCAAGCTCAAACCGATAGACACGCATCCAGCGACGGATACGTGTGCTTACTTGTTGTGCAGGGATTTATTGGGAAGAAAAAACAACGCGTGGGATATGGACCTGGCACTGTCAAGATGGTTCGCCAAGGAAAATCTTCGACTTTCCGCTTGAATGCGCTGGAATCTGCGTTGCAGGCACTGGCGCATTGTGCACTCGAGTTGGGTGCTACCGTTCATCTGCCTCGGATAGGCTATGGCACCCCGAATTTCAACTGGTACGCTGTCGAGCGTCTTTTAGCACGCAATCTTCGCGATGTGGGCGTTGAAGCAAGTATCTACTATTATTCTGCAAGACCAACAACTTAGCTTAAGCTTTCTCGAAAATGGTAGGCTTGGAGAAACCACTGTGTAGTTCTGCTCGCCGTGGCTAGAGTCTAGCCGCTAGACCCACATATACTACTGTTCGCAAAGCCCAACCTACCGTATGTATTACTTGTAGTGAGATTCATAGTCAGGGAAGCCATCCGCCTCGTCATCTTGAGGTTTCACCCCGATGGCGCTCAGGTTGGCCAGTATGACTCTTCTTGTATTCTTCAGTGACTCACTCTCTTCCTTTCCGTCATCAATACGTCGCTCTAGCTTTTGAATATCGCCATGTAGCTGTGCCAACGCGTCCTTCGTGTACGGCTTACTGGAGCTGTGAGTAGTTGCCACGACTAACTCCATACATTTCTCCTCCCATTGCAACGACAGCAACTGAATGTGCGTACCCTGATTTGCAATTTGATGCATGATTTCACGAAGCAAAATTCGGTTTCTAAACTCACAGAGAGGGTTTTTGCAGCGCTCAGTGTGCGCTTCTGCCTGGTGCCAGTTCCGGCAAAGCGGGTCGCGGCACGTTACACCCTCTCTGCACTGCCGGGAGCGGATCTTCAGGCAGTTTCTGATGCAAGTTTTACCTGGAGGAGGCTTGCACAGGACTGCATCCACAAACTGAATCGACTTTCGTAGACATGCCTTAAAGTGAATGACTTGCTGTGGTGGTCTCATTCCTGCGTCGCAAAGCCCTGGAACTGATGGCTCGTGATCACTTCCTGACAATGCATCCTCGTGGTCGGGTGCGTCTTGGCCACCTCCCTCATTTTGTGGATCCGTTGCTTCAGGCAGACATACCTCAGTTGCTACTGAATGCTTCAGTTCCTCCAGATCTGTAGGGGGTATTTGCAGAACATTTGCTTCATCAGGCATACGCTCTTGCGTCTCCTTATCTTCCTCCTTGCTAGCGCCTCGAATGCTTCGACCATCAACACATTCACTATCGTTCAGAGCAGTAACAGCAGCATCTGGTTCATCGCTTACTGGAGCTGCTTCATCCATTTGAACACGACCAGAGTCGGCCGCCTTTTCACTGTAATTGCTTTGCTCGTTCTCTCCTTCCAGGCCAATCACATCATTTCTCTTTGTGACGATCTCGGTGACACAAAATGCTCCCTCTGGCCGCGAAAGGGTTAATCCAGTGGCATCACCAACGACGGCTATGCCATCGTTGGTGTTGTTTCTTCCCTCGCTTTCGGCTTCAGACTGGTCATTCGAAGTAGTGGCCATCTGCTCTGGATCTGTTGCTACGAAATGTTGCTCCTTCTCAGCACCTGAGTTCCCTTGCTCGTAATTTGAAGGTAAATCAAAAGGATGTCGATTCGTTTCAGCAACCACACTTCTAGAAACCGCTATTTGTGCTGCCTCGGAGTCCACGTCAACTGTTTCTGCCATGTCGCTATCCTGTTCAAACCCAGCCACATCACTATCTTTGGTCACCACCAAGCCTGCATCAGGTTGCGATTGTTGCCCCCCAGAGAATCGTGGCTCTGGTTCTCCGCTTTCATCTAACTCTTGAAGCTCGCTCGAAGTGCTGGCACCCTTCGACAAACTCCTCAAATTCCATCGTATCCTTCGTCCATGTTCACCCCCCACAGCTTCTCGACGCTCAGACGAGCTCGCAGAATGACCACGTCGCGGTTCTTCAGCATCCTTTTCCACCTGTCTTGCACAGTTAACTGGGTGTGTCGTGAGTTTTGTAGTTCTAGCGTGTCTCGGTGAAGCTCGAACACTAACTCTTTCTTTCTCCTCTTCTTCACTCCCGGGTTTCTCTTTCTCTGGCATCTGTCTCCACTCGGATATCAATGACCTCTTCGCTCTCTTAGACCGAAACTGCATCGATGAATAATTCTTCGTAGACAACCTTTTCCTCGTCCCCCACTGCCTCGACGTCGTCCCCACCGTCACCGCCACCTCTGCTCCACTATCCGAAAACCCTTCCTCATTCCGCACACCGCTTTTCTTGCGTGCAATGGCAACATTCCCCGGAGAAATCGCCGGTTGCTCACTCTCCCCCGTCACTGCAGTCTCCTCCTGAGCATCCATCTGCTCTTTCATTTGAGCCCCTTTATCCCGTCGTCGGATCTGCAGATTTTTCGTAATCACGGAATCCAGCGCCGGCCCCGAGGCGCCGCTGTGGCACGCGAGGATGAGGCGGTCCATCTGCTGCAAGAACCCGGGCGTGGTGTCCATATTGTTGTCGATAAATTGTGTTAATCGACTGCAGTAATCGTAGAATAACTCGTAGGTGTCAACCGCCTCGACCGAGGGCGTCACCAAGTGCGTCAGATCGTCTTCGAAGGCGACGCATACGGCGTCCACCGCCTCGGTGACGCGTCGCCGCACCGTCCGGTTGAGCTCCAGTCGTAGTCGGTGGACCACGGGCGGCGTCTCCTTGGGCTCGGGCACGTGGTGGTGCGGCATGGCACCTCGTCTCGCAAAGGTTGCCATTGTGCTCCTCCAATAGATTTGCTTTGCGCTTTTGAGCTAACTGTTTGGACACTCCAGATATTGCTGCAACGTGATTGGTGGACGAACTTGACGTTGAAGCTGAGCTTGGTTTCCTCGGCTTTCCAATGCAACTCAGCTATCCATTGCAACAGCCATTCAGGATCCGCTTCGCTGCTGCTGGCGAGGTGGTGGAGGTTGACAGTGACGTGAAAAGATTAAAGAGGGTGTTATGGGCTACAGCTCAACCCACCCACTGCTACTGGCATCCCTGGCTGTTGACGACGACGTTGTGGCGCTAAACTTTAGAATCCTCGACTACAATAAAGCGCCTTCAGTGGCGTTCATTGCTTGGGCTGGGGTTAAGACCTTCGCAAAGCTTAAGAAGAATGATACCATCTTCATTTTGGAGGAAACAGTGCAGGAGAACAGCAGCGTGGACAGAGCCTACACCACGCAGCGTGGTGTAGGCTCTGTCACCCACCTTCAGGCTCTCCACCTCGCTGTCATCCTCAACCACTTCGCCGAGGCGCTGAGCCTCTTGACTCGAACCTGCTTGGTCCCAAGCGGGATGTTGACGTGGAACTCTCGAGCGAGCCATAGTTTCGAACTGGTACTGTAAGCGCAGAAGGTCTGCGGGGGACACCATCACATCGGTTTGGCGTACAAAGTAGTGCTCAAGCTGGAACTTGGGCGTTGGATGCAACAATGCAAAGTGAGCCTCACCTTAACATCCAGACGACACCGTCAACGTTCTTGTTGATGTTGACCCCACGTAAATTACCTGAAGAGATAAATACCTGGTAATTTATTCCGAAACGACGCCAGATGACATGTCGGATCCCGACCAAGATGACGAGGTCTATGCGAGCGATGACTACGAGTTGGAGTCCCCTACGCGCTTGCAAGAAACCCCCAGTGCTGCTCCAGTGATTCAGCAGCAGCAACAGACGCTCCGCTTTGATTCGGATGCGGTTGAAAACGATGCGAGCGACGCTGGCGCTGTGACGCCGCTGCCCAAGATTAAACCGAAGCGTAGTCGACCTCCTCGTGACTCTGATGCTCTCAATGGTCGTCACTTTATGGACAACGCCCCCTGGACGTACACCGTTTCAGCGTTGCAGGTCCGGATGCTGCGGATTCCAGTGGCCGAGTCGGCTGCGATTCGAGAGCTGCGGGTGTTCGCAACGCTGGACAAGCAGGCGGCGCAGTCCAGAGGGTCGAGGTGGAAACAGGAGCTGCAGACGCTAGCAGGAGGGTCCCCACTTCGGTCGGTGACTGAGAAAAGGAGCAATAAAGGAAATGTACAGGGAAGTGGGAGGGTGGAGCCCTATCGGCGCAGTGGCCTCATTGAAGAGGCCAAGTGGGTGAGAGGAGACGGGAAGCTGCAGTGGACATTCCCGATGGAAAAGTTTCGGCGTTTGAAGGCGTATGCTCCGAGGATTAAAGCGTTTGTGTATGGCATTGGTGAGGCTGGAGTCGAGAACCACTCGCGAGAGCAGAGCGAGAACCTTGCTCGTCAAGAGAAAGATGGCGCGATTTTAAGCTTTGGATGGTTCTTCCTCGATTTAAGGTTGGTTGTAAAAAATGGTGGTGGTGTAATATAGCAAGGTGTGGATCACAAGCCTAACTGATATCCACGGTGTTTGTGCGCATTCTAAAGGACCCCAGACCTGCCGGAACGTTGGCTGAAGCTGCAGAATTCGCCTTTCGGTGGCGAGATATTGATTTCAAGCAGTTTCGCACCGAGGGAAATCTTGCCAGCTAAAACACCATCAAAACGCTCATCTCAAGGTGAAGATTGGGTGCCTTCTATCAAGCGACCGGAGAATGCAACACTAATAGCAGTAGTACCGACCGTGGTTCCTGGTGAAAGTGGAGAGTATCTGCAAATTGGGGAGAGCAATGGACAGGAGATATATGTACTCTCTATCTTTATTCAAGAAGCGCTGAATCTCTCGAAGTTGGTGGAAACTGCGATGGGAATGACCCCAGAAGAACTGACAGGAACTGGATTCTGGCTTAGCTACTCGCTGTTTGATGTCGTCGTTCAGACCGATGTGTTTTACAACCTCGGTGTTGCTGAATTCTCTCCAATTCGTGACAGTTTTCGAGTGAGGAGCAACATGGAAGACTTGGAGCGTTGTATTGACACTTTGGCGAGCCTCACGGTTTTTATGTGTACAGAGAATCGAGTGCTTGCAGGAGTGGAAATTCCGTTGAGACCATTGCTATCCAAAAATCTCTTTTCTAAATCGCCTCGAAACGACAGAAATCGGAGACCGGATGATACATCCGAGACAGAAGGGAGATTTTCATTTCCTTATTTTGATGAAGCAGTAGTCACCGCTTCTGTTTCTGTTGAATTGGTAAAGTCCGAAAAATCAAAAGCAGATACAACAGAGAGGGGCAGCCAAGATCGCAGGGAAAAGCACACTACCGGTGTGGAAGTGACGAATCTAGCTTCTATAAAGCAACATACCCGAGTCGACAACTCAACAGAAGAAAGTGAAGTGTCCAAACATGAACAAATCTTGTTCAAATTGGAGCATATGCGCTTTAAAAATTCAACGCTAGTTCCGTTTGCTGATAAAGAAATCATATCTATCGAGGTGACAACTGAGAAAGGAAAAATATCCGGTAGTATGGTGTTCTGCGCATTCACAAAGCACTACGTGTTTGCAACCAGTCCAGCATTTGGGGTAGTTCTTGATGACATCGCAAGCGAGACCGCCGTCGATACTGCCGTGCGTATTCGCTGCTTTTCATCAGTATCAAACCGCTTGGTGGCAGTTTCGTCAGAAGCTGCAAACGTCATTCGGGATGATGAAGGTTATCCAAAATCTATCATACTTCCGATGTTGAATGAATCTAGTCAATCTGTCGGGCTGTGCACGTTAACCTGTACACGGGGTCCAGCCGCTCATCAAATTCTTGGGCGTGACCAATTAAGTGGCGTAAGAGGTGAAATACATCATTACCGGATGTGTCTGAGACTGAAATCCATCCGGGACATCGAACTTCCTGGCGGATATTCCCTTCGTTATCAGAGCCCGTTTCTCAAGTTGGCGTCAAGTAAGTAAAGAAATTGTGATTGCTGTTCTCCTGTTGTGCAATGTCCTAACCAAAGTGTAGTCAACAGTGACTGGTTTAATGTGCAGAACAAGGGGGAGGTGGATACATCAGGTTTCTACTGTATGTTCGACCTAACAAAAGACCCGCTTCAGCTGAAACAGGAGATGCAGGAGACTGTCAACATTGATGTAATTTCTGGAGACGAAGAGAGGTAGGCTATATGTTCTTGAGGCTTCATAAGCAGGTGTCACGTACTAATTTACTTTTGTTTAGGTTGGGGAGCGCCATATTCAGTTTGAGCTACTTGTTTTTCTCAGAGGAGCGTTTTTGCTGCTCCGAAGACACCTGTGAAGAAATCTTCATGACTCAAACAGAAACGGAAGCTCACTGGCTTGAGGTTCATACTGAATCAAAATTTCCTGACAACCGAGCCGGGCCGGAGGCATACGCACATTCGTATCGAAGTTGTTCGATCAACATCCCGATTGTCAGTGTCGAAAACACAAGTGGGTCGGCCAGACAAGAGCGTGTAGGATCCATCCGTGTGTCTGCATACTTAGAAGATCTTGGGCTGCTGACCGAGAACAGTACAGAGAGAGAGGGGACAAGGTGAGCATGCAGTCCATACACCCATCTCGTTTTGAAAAGGTGAATCGCTAACGGCTTACATGCTTCGTTGTAGACTTTTACTACCGCCGGTTCCGCTACAAGAGAAAGAGAACAGTAGGCAAGAGGCGTCAAGAGGTTCTTCTTCAGTTGAAGCAGCTCCTGTAACAGAGGCAAGGGAACGATCAGGTAGTACGTCGGTAGTGCGTGAGGCAGAACAAACAAGCCGCTATACATCGGTGACAAGAGGGTCATCCATGGCGGAGATTTATAATTCGCGCCCCGACATCAAATATGATCCGAGTGATCAGAACCCTGAACAACAGAAGGAAGCTGCCGAGTTTAGAGAGGCCTTAGAACGAGAACGAAGTGCATGGAAACAGGAGCAGCATCTTCAGCAGCTGCAATGGAAACGGCGTTTTGCAGAAATGGAAAAGGCCCGGATGGACGAACTGGAGGAGGAATGGGCGCGTCGTGAAGAAGAGCGGAGTACTTTGCTAAAATCGGCGCAAGAAGAATACCAGCGACTTGAGCAAACGCTTCGAAAGTCCTTGGCAGACTTGGAGACACGAGAGCGTCGTCTGGCTATCGCTGAAGCAGCTCTACAACGAGAGCAAGAAGCAAAACAGGACGAGAATGAGTCTCTGCAGCGGCGTCTAAAGAGTGAGCAGAGCCACACGTTATCGCTAGCAAAGAAGCAGACAGAAGCATATGAGCGACGCATTGCATTGCTCGAGTCTCAGCTAAGTGAAGCAGAGAGGCGAGCGAAGCAAGTGGAAAACGACTTTGCAGAGTACCGTCAGCAGCAACGAAAGCTCCCCGAGTCCCGATTGCGAGAAGAGATTGCGGCGCTGAAAGGCAATGTGGCTGAGCTCGAAAAGCAAAAATTGGTCAAAGAACGGGAATGCGAGATCGCAGAGGCGAACATCGGCAACATGAAAGCTCAGCTGGAGCAGCTGTCTAACCTGCTGATGCAAGAGAAAAAGAAGAAGGAAGCCAGGGCTGTTGATGAGCTGGAGAAGCTTCGAGTCAAATACATCGCTCGAGAGGAGAAATATGTGTTGGATGGCGATCGAGACGAGCTACGAGCGATCAAAAAGCAGTTAGACGAATTGAAGGGATTCAATCTACGGGGTGCCAATACTAAAAGGAGTTATCAAAGACACCATCGCTCGCGAGAGTCTTCACCACGACAGCATCATCACAACCAATGGCACACACAAAGTCGTCAAGCCAGCTTCACGCACCATACTCGTTCAGCAAGCCAGCGTCACCAATATCTAGGTTCGAGTTTCCATTCCGACCATGTATCTGGAAACGAGAGCGAGTGGGAGGAATCCTCGTTCGTTGAAACTGGCGGAGGAGCTACAGCCCCAAAACTCAATCATATATCAACGATGCAACGTGAGTTCTCGAGATCTCAAACGAGTGAAAGCAACCACCAAGAAACGCTAAAACCCGCTAGTGAAGTTGGAGAAGAAGGCAGAGATGAATTAGAATTTTCACCCCGTTCCAACGAAGGCCAAGATGGCACGGAGCTTGGCAGACTAATCCGTGAACGCAAGTTGTTGCTTGCCAGCGGGGCTTACGATGCCCAAAGCTATCTGGTACGCGAACTTGATAGACTCATCAGCGTCACAACGGCGAATGTCGAACACAGGACGTCCGTAGCCTAGATTTACTCAGCTCAGTGCCGAAGATTCCTGCCGCAATATTGTTGAACATTTGATTTTTATTTGGTAGCGTCCGCGTTTCAACGCCGGCAAAATTCAGCTGGCTTGGCTCTTGAACTTTTCAAAGCCCTGGTTCAGCACAGTAAAAAGCTCTTTGGCCTCGAGCTGCTCAGGAATCGTGGCACCGCGCAGCTTATCAGGGTGAACTACCCGAATAATATTCCTGTAAGAAAACAATAAACAACAGCAGTTCGAGTTAGACACGGGAATGAACATGGTAATGGCAACGCAGCTGGACATACCGGTAGGCCTTGCGCACAGTATCGTCATCAGGAGACTGAACCACCATTAGTTGACATTTCTTGAGCGCATCGTTGGAAGAGATTTGGTCCAAGGTGAGAATCATGTGCAAAAGCTCCTTACCAAACGCCCACATCTCCACTCGCCGATGAATGTCTCCTCGTACGAGATCGGCTTCGTCAGCCTCCAGTTTCTTCTTCATCTGCAGCTCGTGACGCTCGCGCAAGCGCGCTTGCTGACGGAGATATAGTTCCGTGTCAGCCATAGTAGGCTCAGGAGGCAGGGGTGGCGTCTCAGTTGATGGCGAGCGGAAGACCGGCGGGCGTTCTTCTTCTGCTTCGCTTTCAGACGTCTTACTCTCACTTTTTCGCCTGGTGTGCCGAGGTTGGCTATCAGCATCCATGCCGCCGTCTCCTTGAGGTCGTACTGGATCATTTGGATGCGGTGGTGGAGACACCTGAGGCTCCTTCAGCTCTTTTTGCTGCTGCTTGCTATTCATCTGCTGCCGCATCTGCGAAACACGAACGGTCTTCATGCTTGCGGGTCGTCGCCTTCCATTTCGCCGCGTCTGTTGCTGCTTGCGTTTCCTCTCACGTTCTTCCTGTGCCATCTTTTCCCACTCCTTCTCGTACTCCTCCTTCTTTTTCGTTTCTTCATGCTCCTTCTCCTGCTTGCGCTTCATCTTCTCGTTGCGTTTTCTTGCACGGGCCTCCATGTACTCATTCATACGACTTTTGCTCGTGCTATGTGAGTTATCACCTCCGCTCAAGCTGCGCTTCTTTTCTCGAGCCTTTGATGACGTAGGCGAGCGCAACGAAGGTTTACCATGACGATCCAGACTGGAGAGACTGGCCTTTCGAACCTTCTGGTGGACCTTTGTTTTGATTTCACCAACCACTTTTTCGCCGTCGTCTGAGGACGAGGAATCTGATGATGAAGACGATTCTGACGAGCTCTCGATCTTTTTAGCGTCGACATTAACAGGTTGATTCTTCCCAACGTCAGGCTCATCGGAGTCGTCAGAAGAAGAAGACGAGGAGGATGAAGACGACGGTATCCCACTCAAAGGCTGCGATACTCCAGGGTTTACTAACGGCGCTCGCGACTCGAATGGATCCCCAAATCGCATCGGCAACCGTGTGGGTTTGTCAAAATCCTCCGGACAGTCATGCTTTTCATCATCATCATCCGGCTCGCTCAAACTACTAGAATCTGCGTCAGCACTTGCATCAGACGGAATTAACTGCGACGGGGTATCCACGTATACCGGAGGTGGCGCAGCGAATGCTGCAGGGGCGTCGTGCACAAATATCGGAGGGGGAGGCGGTGGTGGGGGCATTTCATCGTCGTCCGACGAATCACTTGATGACGAGTCACTGCCGAAAATGCTGTCGCTGGACTCGTCCTCGTGGTGGGAAGGAGACTTTGCCACATACATTCGAGGACGTTCCTTCAATACCTTGCTGTGGGCAAACGCCCGGCGTGGAGGAAGTGGTGACGCAAATCCAGATTCCCCAGTCGATGCTCCATCACCACCATCCTCATCTTTTAAAATGTTTAGGCCGTTCCGTGGAGAGGACCCCCGCTTGAATCTTGACGAAAGCTTTTCAAAGAACGTCACAGATGTGCCAATAGGTTTTCCATTTGCCACGGCAACCTTGTCTTCAGTTGACTTTTCTGGAGGCTCGAACGAGGTTTTAAGTGTCTGTGCTGACGCAGCCCGGCGTTTGCCCTCTCTCAATGAAGGTTTTGGGGCATCGTCAGAGAAACTCGAAGCAGAGAAGCCTCGTGAGCGACTTCGACTCCGACTTGGACTCGACGCACCACTTGTCGGAGAGCTCTCTCCATGCGGTGGTGCTCCTGCTGCAACGGGACTTGGCGGAGCAGAGCCTTTTGTGGCTGGAAAGTCAAAGCTCAACAGATCAGCATCCCCAGTTACAGTGGCAACGCTATCTCTCGGGTTTGCGCTGTCCTGCTTTGACTCCGACAATAATATGTCGGGGAAAAATCCAACAGCGGCAGCGGTAGCTGCCGCTGTCGAGACCCCTACAGTTGCCTGCAGAGCTGTCAACTGTTTGCGTAAATACTTTTTTTCTTGCTGTTCCTTTTCCAGCTGAAATTTCAATCCGCGGCTGATCGCCTCTGCATCCTCGTATCGCTTCAGCAAATTCTGGTACCCGTCGCTCGCCATCACCTGCACGGCAGAAGGCTTCTGCTGTGCTGCAGTGGCCAGCTGCTGCTCCACGTCTCTCACCTTCTCCTCGAGTGCCGCATTTTCAACCTGCTGCTCACGAATTCTCGCCTCTGCTGCTTGCAAGAGTTTTTCATGCTTTCTATTCTGCGTCTCCCTTTCGCTCTGCAGCTCCTGCTCCTTCAGCTCGCGTTCTCGCTTCCCCAGCTGCTCCGACGTCGCAGCGTCAGCACGTAGCTGATCGCACTGCGTCGTCAACGCAGCCAATCTCGTCTGCAGCTCCGCCGCCTGCAGCTCGAACTGCTCCGAGTGGCGCGCCATCTTGTCGCTGGCCTTCATCAGCTGCTTGTTGCGCTTCTCAATGATGCGCTGGCACTCCTTCGTCCGGATAGCAAACTCCTCCTTCTCCTTCGTCGAGTCCCGCAGCCTCATCTCCAGCTCCTCCGCGCGTTGCTGCGCCGTCTCGAGCTCCGCTCGCAGCGCCTTCATCTCCGACTGCTTCCTGCTCTGCCGGAGCTTCACGCGCTCGTGGAACGTCTCCATCGAGTCCCCAGCGTCGTCGTCGTTCTCAAACAGCCCTTTCCTCTCCCCAGAGTGTCCTCCATTGTCCCCCACGCCCGCAGAAGAGCCGAGCGACGTCGTGGACGTCGAGAACATCGTACGGCGTCGGAACTCGCCCGCATTCGTGTGTGAAGCGGCCGAGCGGCTGCGCGCCGCAGCCCCCAGCAGCGGCG